>JAQGBW010006320.1:0-10757 GCA_034698625.1 Julus scanicus
CGTGCCATAATTAAAAAAGGCCGTTATAGCGAAAGGCCGTATAAAGAGCGGCCGTATATCGAGGTATGGGTGTATGTGGTTTTCGAGCGTATCATACTCGTTAGTTGATAACGCGTTTTCTCTTTTATCTAGACGAGAGGACGAGTTTCTTTGAGCACATTGTCCATTTTGGAATTGGACAAATATGTCCACGATATGTATCCCGAAAGTATTACCAAGTGCTCTTTATGCAGGCAGCTCGTTTTTGAGGTACGGCGATATAAAATTTTTGTCACAAACTGGTAATAATGCAATCGTGTTTTCTTAAGAAGTAACGGTTTGTGATAAATTGATGACAAAGTTGATGAACTTGTGATCACTTTTCCAAAATTGCTAGCGATTTAATCATTTATAAATATGGTACTTACGAGTAAGTTTTTTAGGGCTCCGTTTGCGAACACTGTAACCTGAAAATTCACCATTATTGCGCCGAACGTCTAAGCAAGAATTTTGGAAAGTGTCCAGAATGTAACACGGAATGGCCAAACACGGATGGTAAGACACGTTTAATTTGTTAGTTTGTCGTATTATGCCAATTTTAAACTAACCTTTAATTTTCCGTAGCACAAGAAACTAACACCAGACGTGCAACAAGAAAACGCAAAAGTAGCGATTAAAGGTACCTGGCCACCAAACGAGCATTGTTCGCGAACGTTCTTGAACGTTTGCAATGTTCACAAACGTTCGTGAACATGCAGGATGGGCTCCCGTGTCCACCGCCTTGAGCACGGTTTGCGAGCACGTGCTCAAGAGCATTCAACATGGCTCCCGGGTTTACCAAGCTGTCCATCTGTGCTGCTTCAGATCCCAGTCCATGTTAAAAAAACACGCGATTCCCTCAAAAATAAAAAAACGCACAAAATTATAAAAAATCCCGCAAAAACTTACGAAAAAACTCTGCAAAAAAACTTCACGCGATCGCAAAAACTGTATGCTCGAATTCTCCGTTTCCACTGGACGCGCCACGAACACTGGCTCCCTTTGAGCATTCGCCAGTTTACTGACATCGAGTGGGACTCCCGCGAACGACCAAGAACAGGGTTCGCGAACACTGTTCGGCGCGAGCGATTGTTTCCACCGACCGCGCATTTTGTTGCGTACGTTTGCAAACACTGTTCGCGATGGATGCTCGTTTGGTGGCCAGTTATCTTAAGGCGATTCGTTGATTTCTCGAACTTATCGAAAATTTAATTTTTAAATATTTTAAAAACTTTCCAATCTGTTAATAATTTCTTCATCATCAGTTGTTCATTTATCATTATGTTTAGAAATAAATTAGATTATTTGATACCAAAATCTTTATCCTGGATTTCATCGTTCAAGTCTTGTTCTAGTAGGGATCGATCCACTTTCCAAATTTTGAAACTGAAGATGATGCTCGGTCCTGGCTCGGTCCTAATTAAAGTTAGTCACCGCAGATATATCAAAGATTAATACACTAATTCAAATTCTGAACACTCGGCATTCAACAAACCTTAAAGATTTTTTATCAAGATTCTCGGTTTCTCGTGAGAATACAGTAAAATCTGGTTTTGAATAAAGTATCGTAATATGATGATTTCGATTTGAAATTATTGCAGTAGAACCTGTTTAAATGCATACGCTTGGGACCGGTGATTCAAAGATATTGTAAATAAAAACTGCAATATGTCATAAACTCGAGAGATGTAATGTAAAAAGTAAATTAAAGTCAGTCGTGACTAAGGTTTCGTCGGATATAATAGCAAATGTGAATTCATTAACTTATAATTTATTTCAAACTTATTAAAAGAGCAAATAAGCTCAGTTGATCTACATAAAAATGATCACATTGTAAGTAATTTTAGTTAGCAGCTTATTTTAGCATTATTGCACCCATCAATTTTTCGCTTTTAAATTAACCTCGAGATTAAGCTACCATTTAACAAAAATCTAGCATTCGTTGAATTATAAAGCTGCTAATCCCCATTTTTAACGTGTGTTAATCTTGAATGTTAATTCATGAAAAGACTTCATTGATAGATATATTAAAATCTGCTTGCTTAAGCTACTTTTAAAATACATGATACATGTAATGCACGTAGCCCAATCATGTCAAAATGTCCAAATAAAAAATACAAAATCTGGCCTGCATTTTGGCAAGTCATTGTATAAACTACAATAATACTTAACATTATGGTTTCTAGAGCTTTTGTATTTATACTTTTGTAATGCCGAACCCACAATAATAAGCCCTCGGTTGATATTGAGGTTCTGAAAAATGTGCATAAGGCCCTTGATAAGTTAAACATTTATTATGAAAATGTGTTGATTGAACTGTCATCTCTCTGTACTGTACAGCAGAGATCACATTGAATGAGACCACATTCATCGCATTTGCCGCAACGCAAGGGTCCCAGGCTTTCGGTGAAACAGTTGCGGCGTACGGATTTCTTGCTTCCGTTACAGGCGTTGCAAAGCAGCAGTTTGTAGCCTCCACATTTCTGGCATGGAATGAGTGCTCCGGGTCGCTGAGGATAAATTGCAAATAAAAGTTCAAATATTATCGAGTTATCGTAAAAATACTGAGTCCGAACAAACTGCGTAATAGGTAAGATATTAGCTTAAATTCGCTGTCGTTGATACTGTCAAGCAATTGGAGGCTTATATTACCAAAAATCTCTTTCGGAATCGCCATTTCACAAAAATTGTTGGTGCGGCGAATCAACGTATTAAAGAAATGCCTATATATTTGCTCGGCATACAATGATTATATCACAAATCTTAACATTTAAACTTGGTTTTTGCTACAATTTTGGCATTTTTTGTGAATTCTTGAATTGCCTGGCTAAGCAAACTTTCATTTCATCTAACATTTTAGCTCAGAAGAAAATTTAAATTAGTTTTGTAAGTTTGCCAGTTTTTGCTCAATTTTTTATTTTGAAAAACTTGTGGTGTAGGTTAACCACCTGATTATTGATAATATTTTCAAAATATTGAGACAGCTAACAATATAAACAGGTAATAAACGTTATCAAACCTGAGGCTGGTGGGACTTATAATATTTTCAGAAAACTTATTGTTAAAAAGTTAGCTCACCTTGTAAGGCCGCAGTATTTTTCTCAATTTTCCTTGTTCGTTTAAATCTTCAATAATGTCCGCATCCTGAAATTAAAAAAGGTAATTATGAAATATTTGCCAACCAGACAAACCTGTTGTCCACAAAATGGTGATTATGCTTCTTACTCCTAAATGATGTCCTTCCACAAACACTTGGGGCACGGTGATCTGGTCACTGGATAATCTGTCTACGAGTTCCCTCTGATAAGCCCTGGACTTAAAAATGTCCCTTTCCTCAAAGGGCACCAGAAAAGTACTGAGAATTGTTTTTACTTTCAGGCACTTTTGAAAAGTTTCTCGGACAATACCGTTGGATGTGGTGTACACGACCACCTTACTGTTTTCCAACTGAGAAAAATTCTGTAAGAAAAAAAATAACAAAAGTTAAAAGTATGTGAAAATATTTATCTCTAAAAAATATTTAATATTTGATATTATTTTGCAAAATTTGAAAAATTTATGTCTCAAAAACTTCTTGAGATAGTCCAATAGAGCAAAAAATCATCTTGTGCCCTGATGGACAACCACCAAATTATAAAAGGATTAAAGGAAATCCTTTTTTTAAAAAATAATATAAAAATCAATGACCAAAACGAGATAATGATTGAATTTAGGTGAAACGAAACCACATTTTCCTCATCGATGGTTTTTATTGTTCAAATTTTCTGCTCATCATTTTTTTGGATGAGTTTCATTTTTGAAATTTATTAAGTTTGAATAACCTCTATAAGGATGAAAGCAAAAGGTTGGGTTTCACTTAAGGGTGTTGTGCTTTGTAAACAGGTGCACTCAAGTATTGCAATCCAAGGGCAGTCATTCGCATCCTCAAGGCACGGTTTTCCTTTTAGCTTTGGTGCAATATTGTACATTTTGCATGCTTTGAAATTCCATTTCTTTGGCACGCTCTGAAATTCCATTTCTTAGCACGCTCTGAAATTTTAATTTTTTTTGCACGCTCTGAAATTCCATTTCTTTGCACGCTCTGTAATTCCATTTCTTGGCATGCTCTGAAATTCCATTTCTCTGCAATGCTATGAAATTCCATTTCTTGGCAAGCTCTGAAATTCCATTTTTTTGGCACGCTCTGAAATTCTTTTTTTTTTTTTTGCACGCTGTGAAATTCCATTTTTTTTGCGCGCTCTGAAATTCCATTTCTTTTTGCACGCTCTGAAATTCCATTTTTTTTTGCACGCTCTGAAATTCCCTTTTTTTTGCACGCTCTAAAATTCCATTCTTTTTTTGCGCGTTCTGAAATTCCCTTTTTTTTTTTGCACGCTCTGAAATTTCCATTTTTGGCATGTTCTGAAATTCCATTTCTTTGCACGCTCTGAAATTTTAATTTTTGGCATGCTCTTAAATTCCATTTCGCCTCACGATTTAGGACCCTATCATCCTCCCCCTTTCTCAAAATGTGATGAAATACAGCCTTGTAGCCATACATCAAAATCCTGGGATTTAATTATGTGGACATTTTTTATTTTGTAAAAACCTGAGGCTGGGAAAAAAATCTTAGTTTCAAGGGCATCATATGTGCATAAAATAAACAAATCACTTTAGGGCAAGAGGAAAATCCGTGAAGTTTCATGGGAAAAATATTACGTAACCACTTTAATGTACTAGCTTGTATTGCTTTTTTAAAAATGACAAAATGATTATATTAGTAGGTAGTAGGTCTCATATTTTAATTTTCTAATTTTTTTTTATCAAAGTATTCATATAGTTGATATGCAAAAAAACATGCCCTAAGTATCTTCACACTCGACAAGGAAATTTGGTATGCATTTTTATAAAAATTACTGAATTAAAGAGAGCACATGCCGTGATTATGATTAAAAAAACAAAAATAATTTGAATATGCAAATATTGTGATAAAAAATTTAATTTAAATTGTAATTAAAAGATACACATATATTGGAAAAAAAACCAGTGACTCTTTCACCCTTGATATTAACATAAAAAATGCCACGTACATGAACCTAAGTTCGTTGTAATCTTGCATAACCACATAACTTAAGGAAATAATACCCGAAGGTCAAGCAGGTTACTTAAATATCTAAATTAGATGTTATAAATAGCTAAAAAAACTTTGAAATGCTACAAGTTTTTTTTGTTATTGATTTATCTGCTCCATAAATCAGTTCAAATGCAGTATACTGATGACGAAATTGTTCAAAACATGTATTCTTTCAATGATGGGCGGACAGTTATCAAGAAATTGCTTATAAATTAAGGTAAGAAAATATATTTTAAAGTTTCTGACTAAATAATAAGATAATTTATTGAATTTACACGCCAATAAACATTTTAAGATTTCTTAAGTGTTATTTTTAAACAAACTTTGAATGTTAACTTTATTAAATTAGCCTGGAGAGCCTTTTAACTTTTAGCCCTTAAAAATAATGTACCCTTAATTGGTGCACCATTTCCCCTTAAGTTGTACCATTATCACGGTTAAAGGTGAATTAACACTATGTTCCGCAGCACTGATCAGTAATTACTTTCATTTTGTAACGCTTTTCTATTTCCCCTTCTCTGTTATTATTTTTCGTGGTTCTTGGCACGTAACAGGGGCTACCTTTTTAAATTGGTCACTGTTTAATACAAATACAGAGCCATCTTGAATCCATATGCTATTTTTTTTAAATCAAACTTCTATAGGCGTGCTATATATTAAATTGGCCTGAACGTCACGAAAAGTGAGCATCACGGAAACGCTAAGCGCATGCGTAGCATAAGGCAACCAGTACACAATCTCATCAAACTTGTCAATAAATGTCTACAAACTTAGGTCCTATACATTGAAAAATATAAAATTTCTTGCCCATTAAAATAGCCATTTCAGTTTTTTTGTACGACCTCTGGTTTTCGAACAATAAACGAATATGCAAGACTTTTTGACCGCTCCTCGATAAAATCAACTTTTCTTAGGAGATGAGAAATTTCACTTCTACCGCGTGAGAGTCTCACGCATACTTTTTTTAAAGGCCTTGACAGCCTTGATTTTTAATAGTAAACTACTCGATAAATATTAAAAGCTGAATGTCATCAAATTGACAAGTATCTAGCAATTAGATGCGATCGAGTCCTCCTTGTTAAATATCATAAAATATTTTTAAATACTAAGTTCACCTTTCGACACCAGACTAACTTGTCTTATAAATGAAATTAATTTCATGAAGTTATTAACCTTAAGATGATAGTAGAATAAATATCTTGTTTCATAATAATTTCGATTGATAAACTTCCCACGTGAGAGTAACTCTCGTGAGTTGCTCTCCATGAGAGAAAATATTGGCGAGAGAAACTTGAGATTCTCTCGATAGTTTTTTGATAGCTACAATAAAATGCAAGTCAGTTTTATTCCAACAACTTCATTAAGATAATGAGACATGTCAAAAACATGTGAATTGGGTGATAACGGAAGTTCACATAATCAATGTTTGTTATCAAACATTTTGTTTCTGAAACTATTTGAGATGCGTTTAGTATTTTTCAGCATTGTAGAGTTGTAAGATTGTAAGATTTTTTTAAAAGTAAGCATGGTCAATGAACGCGTTTAAAATCGAAGGTTTAGGTCATTCACCAAATTAACCAAATTAACCAAATCCAAACTTTGTTGACATTTACATGAATGTTATCTAATGGATTTAATAATAAAATTGGGTGCTTTTCCTGCTTTCTAGTTTGTGCAATCAATTAGTTAAATATATAGCTCAATTTGGTTTTAAACTACATGTTCAATAAACTTGTTGACTTTTATTTACTTGGGGGGATAAGAAATAAGTGAACTCTTTGCATAATCAATTATGAATCAAACATATTTTATAGTAAGTCAACGACTTTTCAAAAGTATAATGGCTTTACTTTAAGTCTTAAATTATCGTGATCCTATAATGTATGGTATTATCTTACAATTGCATTCATACGAAACAATGGAAAGTTAGGACTTAATAAAATGCATAACATATTGTTTAGAGCTTAATATAAAATATTATGCAGGTTAGCCACAAAAAAAGGGATAACCTTTTTCATAAAATTCGTAACTTTTTTTTTGTTTTTTAATCAAAGTAATTCCAATTTTGCACAAATATAGGCAACAAAGGATGTCAAAGAGTTAAGACGCCAAATTCTGACCCCTCGGGATGAACTCTATAAAACAGTAATCAACTCGTCAATTTTCCCACTTCCGGTCATGTGTTGTACACTGAGTACAAATTGAAATAGATGTTTTATTCGTACGCTTGTTGCTTATATTTCTGCAAAATTGGATTTACTTTGATTGAAAAACAAAAATGTTACGAATTTTTGAAAAATGTTCCACTTTTCCACTTCCCTGTTTATTTTTTCAATTTGGGTAGAAAGTTTACTTTTTTTGCAAAGTTGTGTTAAAAAATAACAATTCCAGATGTAGGACATAGCTGGCACCCCTTTAAGATCATTAAAAACTATGAAAAGGCAGGGAAATTGATAGCCATCATTTGGTGTCAACCACGTGTAAACTGTACATGTAATTGTAGCCCGAATCTACAGGTCAGTATATTGTTACTTTTAAAGTACGTTGTACTTTTACATTTGTTTTTATTTGCAGTTTGAATGCATAATTTGGTCTTAGAACACGGTCTTAATACGTTTTTATTCATCGGATAAAATTAATAGCAAATGAAGGAAAGGTACAACGACCCTGAGTTTTATCTTAACTATTCAATGGTTTTATTTAAAAATATAACATGAAAACAGGGGCCGAGTGAAACGTGTTTATGTCTCTTCTTATCGGTTACTGACTTCCTATAAACATTTTTATAAAAACCTTCTCACCGACGGCAATTTTATATTTAAAATTCAGATTAATATTATATAAATGAGCGAGTTAAATATGGTTTGCGTTTTGCATTTCAATGTGAGCACTGTTGCTCGACCAGTTTTAGCACTTTTACTAATTACCACTTTCTGGGTCGTTTAATTGCGACCACACCCTTGGTCAAGTTGTTTGACCACTATCAGATATCTTGGTTTATACGAGAACATGTGAACATCTCAAGACGATGATGAGGGATGATAAGTGGACTAGGGTCAACTATGATATCACGTAATTAAAAATGGACGTCCTCAAGAGGGGGTAGGGGTGAGGGGAGGGGTCTGCTAGCATGTGGACACCATGCGGACAGGAGAAGAGATGGAAGACCAAGAAGGGGGGTTCACGTCAACATTGGTGGATCTAGTAAAGGGTCTTTCAAAAAAGACGTCTTCAAGATGGGGTAGGAGTAAGGGAGGGGTTTGTTGTCATTTGGAGACAATGTGGAAGGGGGTTCACGTCAACATTGGAGGAACTAGTAAAGGGTCATTCAAAAAGGACGTCATCAAGAGGGGGTAGGGGTGAGGGCAGGGGTCTGCTGGCATGTGGACACCATGTGGACAGGAGAAGAGATGGAAGGCAAAGAAGGGGGGTTGTGAGAGGGACAGGGTGAGAGAGGAAAGGGGGTTCACGTCAACATCGGTGGATCTATTAAGGAACCATTCAAAAAGGACGTCTTCAAGAGGGGATAGGGGTAAGTAGAGGGGTTTGTTGTTGGTATGTGTACACCGTGTGGACATGGGAAGAGAGGGGAAAAGCCATTATGGACGTCCACTAATGATGGTATTTTACAGTTTTTGGATTGTCTGTTTAATTGAGTTTTAAAGGACAGTGAAAGGGGAAATGGGCATCTAAAAAATGTGTCCCCAGGCCCGAATGTACTTGAATTTTTAAAACCTCGGGAAAGTCGGGAATTATGACTAAATTTGTGCTAAGCACCAATTTTATGCCGGAATTTCCATTCGAGGTCTGGAAATTTTCGTTAATCAGAAAAAAATCTGGAAAAATGTCATGGAATTGGTAGCGAGACGGGTGCTTGGAAATTTATAAGATTGGCCTTTGTATGTTCCAACACATTTTCTGGAAACCCTGCTATTAAAAAAAATTAAATTTGTACAAATATATTAATAAAATTTCTAAAAAATTTGTACCTAATATTGTTCTGAAAACAAATATTAAAAATTTCAAAAATTTGATTGTAAAAAACTCAAGATTTTTCTATATAGCTTTCACTTGTTCGTAACCTTACAAATTTCAATAATTTTCCAACTTTATAGTCTGTATATGTTCCAACATATATAAACCTTAATGAAAGTGTTACATGTGAACTTACTAACGGAAAACTGTTTTATAGTGTTCGTGTAACACTTTAATTTATAGGCTGCGAAGATCACTTCAAATAATCTCAGGAATATTTCATAAAACAATAGTCAAAATTAAAATGTGGTATCCGTATTATGAAATATATTACAGTTATGTATTGTTCTTGTAATATGACCAAGTTATTTTAATTCAAATAATTATTATTATTATTTGTTTCGCCACTTTTGTTGTTGAATTTATTGTTGATTATAAAACCTATAGCGTGTGAATCAGTCTCTAGAATTGTCATTTAATGTTTTTAAATATAAAGGGAATTTGTTTTTTGTAGGTTAAACTTGTTTTAAAAATTTAAAAATCTCCATATTTTGTTACAACCTTGAATTAAAATAAAAAAGTAGCGATTCTTGAACATATGATTACTATAACCATGTTATAGGTCCTGGACGACGTTCCATGTTTTTTCTCTTCATACAATGAACTTGCAGAAGGTTTATTAAATCATAATAATTTTAAGATAAACAGTTTGCTTCCAGCTATGTAACCAAATGACCGCAGTTCTCACGATTTTTTCCAACATAAATATTAGTTGGGGCTTTTCATTGCATTTTGATAGACCTAATTCCATAACAGTTATCTAAGGTGTGGCGACCTTAAGTGCATTTTGCGTGTGGTGCCACACTGCGGTTATCCGACCTGGAATTTTGACATAGATATTTTTAAGAGCGGGTTGATGACACTGTTAAACACAGCTTTAACAACAGTAGCGATTGCTGTGAATTTTCGATCCAATTTTAGA
The DNA here is from genome assembly GCA_034698625.1 of Julus scanicus. NCBI lineage: Eukaryota > Metazoa > Arthropoda > Diplopoda > Julida > Julidae > Julus > Julus scanicus. The sequence continues at coordinate 10,089 of JAQGBW010006320.1, forward strand.
GGTGAAGTTCATGTAAATGACGTGTTTTTTTTAAACCACTGGCGAGGGGGGTAAACTCTTCTCCTAACATCCATATAATGCTAGTTAAGATCTCCAAATTTGCATAAAGCACTAGATTTTCGTCTTTTCATGGTTATTATCAAATTATTATGCGAATCACCTAGATGTGAAATCTGTGGTCATCCTACCCTGTTGAGTGAAGCCAGACCACAACATCGGCTTTACTGGAGCACAGCCTTCGGAGGTCACACCTGTACATGATTGAGGGTCACCTCGTGTCGTGGTTACCTTAACCTTGCCAGAAAAGCCCCCTAAGATACACACTCCTCAAACAGGTAGATTTCCAAGTTTTTATGTGGTTTTACGTCTGGTGATTTGCTCTAAGTGGCACAATTAAATGAATCTTTCCTCAAAACCTGGATCGTGATTTGAATCGTAATAATAAACTAAGAGTTGACTCGGACAGACCTTGAATTTGCACTTCGTAATCGTGTAACTGATGTAATTTGTACATCTGAAGACTGTGCCAAGGGGCAACGATGCAATAATTGTAGTATGTGTTCCTGTTCAAGCCTGGCTCAGAAGAGAAAACTACTTAGGGCTGGTTGCACCAATAAAGGTTAAGCTAAACCTAAGGTTAACCGTAAGTTAACTAGGAAAAGCATTGCA
>JAQGBW010006321.1:0-10757 GCA_034698625.1 Julus scanicus
AAATATCAGTTTCAGTGACTTTCTCAAAATTCTCAAATCTCCGAGAGCCTCGGTGTATAACTGGGCCGTCATAATCTGAGTTTGTGTCTGTGGATTTATCACTTAAGGGGTTGTTGATGAAGTCAGCGTATTCGTCATAACTGTCACTGTTTAGCCTATGCTGATTAACAACGTTACTTGAATTCATTACATGCCATATATTCCCGAGATTATTAGTGAGACGATATCGTTTAGCCCTCTTGACCGCCAATATAGTAGACCAATGAGCACCGAGTGCCATTCTGTGCATAGCAACCTAAAATGTACAATATTTTTTTGCTTTTCCAGTTAAGACGCCTTATTTTCAAAAGCAGAAAACATAAAAACTAAAAGCAAGTTTTGAAAAACATGCTTTTCCCACATGTTTTCGAAAACTCTGCTTTTGCTTTTGCTTTTGGTTAGACATCACTTCGCTACTGGCTGAACAGCTTTGGTCAGCTGGAATGTCATTACATACCTGTGACATTCCAGCGGCCTTAGGCTAACGAGAAAATGCATATTACAATAGCATTATATAAGCGCTATATACTAGGTTGAAGCGCCTCAAAGTGTTCTTTTTAAGTTTATGGAATTCGAATTTCGAATTCCAAATTCGAATGCAGTTGTGAATTAGTATATTTTGCCAAGAGTTATTTCAAACTAGTTTATTGTATTTAAAGTTTCTGAATCGATTTAGTTTTTGTTAGCAAAGGGAAAACGAAGATTTATAGGGTAAGCAGTCTTAATTACACGCTTATAAGTTTTATAAAACAATAATAAAATGTACGTGAGGATGTCATTTATATGGTAGCACCATGCACGCAAAAATGTAGATTTCAGAATTTGATTTTTCCCATATAATGGAATAATTAATTGCCAGATTCCTCATATTATGATTAAATTTTAAATTTTCTCCTACTTTAACTCTTATGTTGCAACATCTCCATCTTACTGTTAAAATTACAGGTAGTATAACAGGTGCTTAATTAACAAACTTATACTATTTGAAATAGGCTACAATTAATTAATTTAATGCTTTTGAAAGTTCTGCTTAAACAGTATAGTACGTACCTCAATTCACTAAATGGACAATTTGCATTTCTATACACTCAGAAATGAGCTTCCAACGGAAAAACGAGAAAGTCATCACATGTTCAATTTCATACATAGAAGAGTTATGTACAGTGAACCTGAAACTTAAAAATATTACTGTGGACAAGCAAAATCTGTCCATTAGTGGATCGATTCAATCTAATTCAAGCATCAACGTCTCATATAGCCAATCTGTGATGATATGCAGGTAATATCGATAAAATTGTCCATAATGGACATTTATGAGTTAATTTTATTTTTTTATTTTTTTTGTCACAGTCAAGATCTATAGTCTTAATCTAACTAGTCTTAGCCGCATTTACTAACTTGAGTATCCACTGTATAGGAAAACCTATTTAATTTCAGAAAACTAATTTTCCTGGACAACTTGGTGTTGGCATCCCCATTAAATAACAACGGAAATATTTGTGTTACAATCATACCTGTAAGTTCTCCTAGACTTGTGAAGTAGTTAATATGCAACAGAAGGATTCTACAACCCGGACTTTTCGTTTATTACACTAACAGAACACTAACTTATATCAGCCAACCACTAGAAGTATATTGAATCTCTACGACAATAATTTATCAATTTTAATCTCCCAAATGATTGATCATATACTCGTCAAATTTTATTATAATATTACATATAATTAACCTGCAGTTGCTGGACCACTTGAAATCAATGTCAAGTGGTCCAGTAACTCCAGATTGACCATGATACAATCTTTTCATTTGCCAAATTCCCCATAATCCTTAGATTTTCAGTGAATGAGATGCTTAAAATACAGATAAATTGAGATTGTATTACATATTTTACAGAAGTCTCACATCACAGATTATCAATTCCTGGAAACGTTAGACAAACTGGATTTAGAAGTAAGTATTGTGGAAATACATGAGCTTTGAATGTTTGAATGCCTAATAGTCCATAGCATCCTTGAGCGTAACTTAGTTTTCCAGATAATCAACTGCATTCGATGTGTATTTAATTCCATTATTTAAGACAAATATTTAATTCCTGACCCTTTAAACATGTTTGGTTATAGTGGTTTAATTTCAGCCATTATCCCCAGAATAGTTAGAATTTAAAATTTTCCAAATAAGTAATACAACAATGTGTCCCTTGCTTCTCTCTCAAGGATCGACTCGTATTTTATGTTCAGTATTTTAGTGAAACTATTTCGTGAAAAGGCATTTTCAAATTCCTGTAGGTGACCCAAAAAAATTGGTGCATCTGTACTTGTAAAAGGTGATGTCCGCATATAATTTTCTGATAACCGAATTAAATCTAGACCGACCTTTGTCAATAAAACAATTCTTTTAATCGCGAACAAGAATCTTTATTGGTGGTTAATGCATTAATTAAGTAAGGGTAGACAAAAGCGTTACCATGATGGGTAAAGGGGTTGAGGTAACTGCACCCGTTTTAGGCATTTTTTTCTTCTTCAAATTTATTACACTCCAAAAGGGTTTTCGTGGAAATTCACTGAAGCATTTAATTTATGCTACTTTTTCCATTTACCTGGTAAATGAGGTGCGTTTTCTGTGTTTAAGAACTTTTAAGGTGAGGAAAGAGGAAGCTAGGCTTACAAATCTCGTGTTCTGATCACGTTTATGAATGATAGTGGATAAGTTTCCGCGTCATTTAAACTCGTTATGATTGATCAATGTTCGTCCATTGATTGATATTCAGCTACGTAGTAGCAAGATAATGAGATGAAGGTTTATGAAAAGGGTTTGGTTAAATTTATTTTCGATCTAAAAACGTTTAACAAACTGGACCACTTTCATTTGAAAATTTGATAAACAACTTGTAAAACTTATCAAAAATCGTTTAGGGAATTTAGTTTCTGTAGAGGTTTTAATCAAAACAAACATATACTGGTTATTAGATTTGATTGTTTTTCCAAGATGTTTCACAAATGTGATGATGAAAATAAATTTCTCGCTCCAAAACTCTTTCAGAATAGTCCCAGTAGACTAAAAATGACAATTTGTTTTCATTTATATTTAATTTTTTATTCAGACAGCCTTAATTAATGTTATTTTGTCTTAGTATGCAAAAATACACAATTATCGAATATCAATAGCTGTAACCTATGTTTTATCTAACTAAAGAGATGATTGTCTAGACTTGTTATATAGTAAAAGAGCACCAGAAGTTACTATTTTTTTATAAAAATAATAATTCAAAAAAACATAATAATAATGACAATCACATTTCCGAAACATTAAATTTAAAAAAAAAAATCCAAACATCAATACTATGTATCATTGGTATTATTAGAAGATTTGCTGATCTTTCTCAAAAATGCAATAATTAAAATTTGTATTGTTGTTCTAAAAATACGAACTAAATTATTTGTTCAAAAGATGCTACAAGCACTTCTTTTTATCAGAGAATTTTTCAGTGTTTTTTAAAAATGCTATGGACTGTGTTTCCGGGTTTACTAAGGATGTATTTATGGGAAAACAATTTTGATTTAAATTTAAGTATCGTTCAAGTGTTATAAAATATTTAAAATAACTAATTTATATTCTTAAAAGCCTTTTTATTGTCTACTCACACTTCCCAAAGGCATGGTCTGGTTTACATATGTCTGTTTGTTTCATCTTCAAAATTCTCCAATGATAAAATGCGAAATCACTTGAATATGTATAAGTGTTTCACCTGTTTTTCCACTCGTTCAGGTAGGTTATCAAAGCGGTTCCTTTGACCCTGCCTTGCTTGAAACGTGTTTAAAATACACAATTACAGCAAAAATAGCACCTGAATGGAACAAGGTTGGGAATCTTTTCATCGAAGGTATTGTAATATGTGTTTCTAGCTGTTTTATCGCTTGTTCTTGAAAATTAAAATGAGATAAATGATTATTTTTAATTAAATCACGTACACGTCTACGTATTTCCAGGCAGTCGATTCCTAGAATGCAAGGGAAGACAAAATGGAATTGGTCAGTAAACTTCTTAAAAAGCTGAAGGAGTTTTTGTGTATGCACTGGTGCAGAAAATCAAATTCTTGACTTCTCCAATTTAAAAGCCAGCTTGGGAATTTATGTTTCTGATAGAAGTACCGTAGTACTGATTGTGGTTTTTGAAAGTCAGCAAACCAATTGCCAGTTGTAAACATTTGTCAATCGCACCTCCCATCATAAATTAAAATCACACTTTTTTTTCGCTCAGTTAAGTGTTCTAAATTTCAAGATGACTTCCATGGTGGCCTAATAATTTCAAGCTCTTTTTGTTCCAGAATTCAACGTTAATGTCAGACATAATGAAGCTTGTTTTGGACTGTCATTTTTCCACGTGACATTGGCTGAGTTAAAGGTTTGTTTTAGGTCACCGATCACTTGACCAATTTATAAATTTTATTTTTTTTATACTTTAGAATAATAAAGTACATTTCGTTAATGAGGATAAACAACATTGTTCTCAAACCTCTTCGTAGAATTTTGATCTCTTTTTTAAAATGAAAAAAGTGTTTCTGCAATTTAGATTTCTTTGTTCAAACTTCAACAAATGCTGTAGGAACCTTTAAACTCGAATTAATCCTTTATACTTAAGGATTAGAATGAATTATTATGCTTAAACTAAATTTATTTTAACATATTCAACGTAGGAATCAAAACTATAGACTTCTACAAGTTTGTATAAAATTATACTAAAATTGTTTCTTAATTTGATCCAAAATGTAATGATGAAAATTTAATTGGTTTTAACTAACCTTCATTCATTATATACAAATAAGTTCATTTGTATATCTCGATTAAGGTTAGGAATTCTGTACCTTATGCATACTATTCTAAAACTTGCAAAGTATTCCTGTAATCAGCTTAAATTGATCTTTTGATACATGAAAAGTTATTCAATTTGGCCAACATATCAAGACTAAATTTAACATCACCAAAAACACAAAACTAACAGTTTATCAGTAGCTGCGACACCAATTTAAATGATGTTAATGTTTTTTAGTGGAAATATTACATATTTGGTGGAATTTTGTCTAGTATAATACTTTTAAGTTTTTATATTTTATTTTTATTTATTTATTTATTTACTATTATTGTTATCAGTCCATACAAAAAAAAGGGTGGACAGAATGCATAGCCAATGGCTAGATTGTTTCTAAACAAGTATGATTTGCTAATTTTCCGAACCATTAAATTTACAATTGATGTCTAAAAAAAAGTCAAAACTAGTTTTAGCTTGGTATTGCAATTATCGAACTGTCAAAACCGCAACTCGATAACATTTGACTTTAGTGACTCCCGGTAAACGGCTGATTAAAAAGATTAAAGATTAATAATGATTATCAGAAGGACAGTGGCCTTTGAAGGGGCCAAGTTAAATGCCTGAAGCCGGTAAATGCATTCTGGCATACTTGGCAGGTGAGCGGTTAAGCACTCTTACAACATTTTGATTCCTTGTCTTTGAAGTCTTTATTCTTTATTCTCATTGTTTTTGTGAAAAACAACGGTGTTTTTCACAATAGTCTTTGCTTCATAATGTACATAAATCACTATCATGCTGAAAAAGTGAAACTTTAATGTTAGCCCTGGGAACTCATTGAATTTTAACCGACATAAAAAGCACTTGTCAGCTGTTTTAAACAATTAAAGTACTAATTATTCCAAACACTTGTCTTCTCTGCTGGGCAGATTTGCTCATTTACTCAACCGAGTCTAAGTAACCCCAGTAAGCTGAACTAAGTTTGAACAGATTAACCATCATTTAAGGAGGTTGCTCCAAAACTGAACAAATGAAAGATTTTTGGTTAAAATTATAAGAGTTTAATTAGTTTAATAATTTTTAAAACATGAATTTTTTTAAATTTTGTTAGCATTTTTTATAAAAGTTTTCTTTTTAAATTTAATTTTGCCAATAAAAAAAAAATTTTATGTGCCATGGTTTGTAAAAAAAATCTTTGATACTGGTCATACAGTAAAATACCATTCAGTATACAGTATACATTCGAAATATTTTATCTATTTAGCTGGAAGAGATAGTGCATTCCCAAACTACAACTGCTGAATTTATGAAGATGAAGATTGACTGTTTGAACGAAAACCATTTCATGAAGAGGTGGTGCCACGTTTTACCAAGGTAACACTGAAATCACAAATTGATGTCTTCATTAATTCGCTTTTAAATTTGTATGAATTCATTAACCATTCATAAACACATCTTTATGATTAACCATTAAACTATAGATTTAAAAGTTATCAGATGAAATGTTATTGTCTGTTGTCTGGAAGGTTAGTTGAGGTGTACCCTGCAGATAAAAAATGTGGTTGGTTTTAATTTCACTTTGTTCAAAACCTTATCAATTGTTCAATTTAGATAAAAATTAAAGAAACTATGCAAGATAGACCAGTCTCTTCCCCATTTTATTGAACATGGGGCCAAATTTGTAAAAAAAAATAGTAATGAAATTCATTCACCTTAAGCAACTATAGCTGGCCATGTTAACGACTTCATTTACATATTCGGTTTTATGAATTTATTAACCGATGATAGACGCAAGTTTCTGATCAAATAATTAATGATTTAAGTTTAAACTAGATTTAAAAGTTATCAAATGAAATGTTGTTGTCTGTTGTCTGTTGTCTGTTAGGTTATTTGAGGTTACTAGATAAAAAAATCTGTCTGGTTTTAATTTAATTTACTAAAAACTAACAGTTGTTCAAATTTGAAAGCAATGGGTACTCAAACCCCTGCTTAAACCCTTAATTTTATGAATTCATTAACCATTGATAAACACGATTAATCAATTAATGATGTAAGTTTAAATTAGCTTTAAAAGGTTTCAGATAAAATGTCGCTGTGTTGGGTATACACGATTACAAATCTGGTTAGGTTTAATTTCACTTTGCTAAAAACTTAATCATTAGTTCAATTTTAAAAATAAATATAAAATCTTATCGAGATAGACCAGTCTCGTCTCTTTTTTCATTGAGCAAGTGACCGAATTTGTTTAAAAAAAGCTTTCAATGATTTGCATATCAATTCATTCACCTCTAGAAACTATTTTGGACTATATATATATATATATATATATATATATATATGTAAATAACATCATTAATTCGCTTTTACAATTTATGCATTCATTAACCATTGATAAACATCTTTGCAATTAATAAATGATTTACGATAAAACCAGATTTATAAGGTATCTGATGAAATGTCGTTGTCTTTTATCCAAAAATCCGGATATACGAGTATTTCTAAAGTTCCAAAATTTCCCCTGTTTCCTGGAAACGAGTCTGCAAATTTTAACTTGGGGGAAATAGGACATGTTAAATACATTATTACGTAAATTATTTATATATACTGTTAAACAAATTTTTGGTAAACATGTACAGAATAATCTACTCCAAATTCCTTGTTAAAATTACAGTTTTACAGTAAACTTCTTTCTAATATTTTTTTTACAATAATTTTCCCTTTCATATGCTTTTGTGCGGTTGTGATCACTTGTTGTAAAATGACAACAAAATTTGAAATTATGGAATTTTAAAAAATACATTCTGTAGCACCAATAAACAAACATTCACCACTGAACATTTAAAATAGACTTGTAAACTAAAAAAATATGGAATATGAATTTGAAAGGCTTGGGATATTGTTTTTTTTTTATTAATGGCAACATTCTCGGTTTTTTTCCACATTTTTTTCAAAATTGATTACATTTAATCAGACTTAGATCGAGACTATAGTACGTTTTTCAATATTAAAATTCGACTAGCATGAAGAAAGGAGAAATATGTCTAGTTACCCGAAAAATGCCTCAAGATGGTATGTTTAACAATTATGGGGAAATGAAGATTTACTGGAAAAATATGGTAATGAATTTGCGGTTATCTTATATTTGAAATATATGTGATGTGCAATGTAGCGTAACATTTATCAACCTCTGTAAAGCTACTGTAATTACTAATTTAATAATCTTCTCACAGGCATTATTTACTTAAACAAAATCAGGTCAAAAATGCATAAAATTGGGGAATTTTTTTTGGGGTAATTAACGTCTATCGAACCATTTATTTTCTCATAACTGGCCATTATTTTTTTTAAAACGCTTATTTGTAAAAACAAATTTCAGAATGGGAAAATTTCAAAACTCCTGCAATATTAAAACTTGTAAAAACATTTTTGAATTCCTTGAAATTTTTATTATTTGTAAATTGCTATACTTATTCACACATTTCTTATTAGGTTAAGCTTAACTTTCTTGTCTAGTTTGAAAATATTTGGAAACATTTCCATGAATTTTCTAAGAATTGTTTATGAATTATCATTTTCTTGAGGAATTTGATTATCCTGGTGAGCATGTTCAATTCAAATGTTTGCACAATTATTGTTTGACTTTAAACTTTAATTTGCAGTATGCTTACATATTACCCGAACACGAATGTGATAATTTCTATTTCCTTGTGAATTTTCGAATGTTGGGTAACACATTGTTTACGTATCCTTTGAAATATTGCAACTTAGATAAATAATTTCGTTTAAATCTTGTTCTGCTTTTAGTTGTTTATATTTCATTTTCACAAATATATTTCTTGTTTTTTAAAAATAATTTTTATAAAAAAATCGGTTTGGATTTCAAGCAAAATCAAATTCATTTCTAATTCTTTAAAAATCATGGAATTTTGTTCGGTCCTTAGTTAAACATTTACAGATATCCATCTTGTTGCTTGCAACTTTGTCAGCCGATACAAGTTCCACATACTCCACAGAAAGTCGAAGAATGTCTTGATAAGTTTTTGCGAGACATCCAGGTTCATATCCCAACAATTTGTGGAAAACAGTGGCTTGCTAGGGCCAGTATTTTCAAACCAACGTTCCAATTGCAATCTGCTAGCAGCTTTTCAGAATATTCAAGCAAGTTAACTGAAAAGGTAAGTCATAATATTGCTGCAATATCACAATTTTCTGATGACAGTTTTGGAATCTGGTAAGGAGTAATTTTAATAAATAAAACTGTTTTAACTAACGAAAATTATGTTTTGCATTTAGAGTGAATCCACTGGAGCAGCAGAGTGGCCATCTTACAAAACCAAGATTGTGGAAGAAAGGGCACCAGATTCGAATATTCCACGATTAAATTTATTTCATGGCAACGAAAAAATTTTGAAAATCCCTCACGTGCCAAGATTTGGTATTGTTGCTGCTTTTGGTAATTACCAGCAACCGAAGTTGACAGCAACTTGTAGCCACACAAAGAAAATGGAAAACACGAATGTCATGTGGTTAACTGAAAAACAATTGCACAAAGAAGAGACTAAAACAGCACATCCTAAACTCTCTCAACATATTCCTAGGAATGATAATATCGTGAAGAAAAATAAGGTAACTTTTATACTTTTCATATTCTTTGACATTTTTCAGATTTTTACATTTATAATTAAGTAAATGGCATTGTTAGAAAACCATTATTATAAAAATCTTGTTTTAATTCACAAATATAAGTAATTCGGAAATTAACCGAAAATTAGACAAAACTAAAGCTATAGCTAATCATATTATATTAAATTGTTCAAATGTTAAAAATGTGAATGATTCACGAAAATGTCAATTATCTTTAAATTGCGCATTAAATCCTTCACTATTACGTATTTTTCTGTCATTAAATATATGGCATTAAGATATGTGAGGAACAAATCTTCTATTTTTGACACTGTAATTTTCAGGTTATTGATACTGACTTCTCCAAGACACGCCAAAAAAATCCAAAGGAATCCAAAGAAGATATTTTTCTTCTTACCCAACAAAACAAGGTTTGGATTTGCTGTCATACCACATTTAACAAAAGTTTTCGATATAATATTTTTACTCTTAAATCACAATTAATTACCCTTAAATCCACAGAATTGGTTTACACTTTTTCAATTTACAATCTTTACATATACTGTACATTGTGTATTGCCATGTTTCTGTAAAAAAAAAACTGGAGAAAAAAATCTTATTTTGGAAAGATGCTTAGTTTTAAAGAAATATGCATAGGATAAATAAGAAATTCCAATTTTATTTATTATAAAATGGGTTTTTTAAAGTACGAGAATGAACTAAGTCATCAGATATACAAGTCGTTTTCAGATTAACGTTCCATAATTTAATTTTATTTCAAATTACTGTTATTTCAGCTGTCAAAAGTTAGTAACGTTAACCTGTTACGTTGGTTAAAAGAGATGGGTGTGAACTGTAACCCAAAACTCCGAAAAATGGAATTAATCAACAAAGTTACTGAATTCGTTAAAATGTCGGCCCCAGAAGAGTAAGTACATGAAAGAAAACTTAAGCAAAATGTTAAAAAGTTTGTTTTTAAAACCTATTTTACAAGTTAAAATTGAATTGATATATAGTATTTTATTCATAAAATAAAACTTATCTTTAATGAATAAATTAAATGCTTGTTTGGTGTAAACATGCTTTTCTGCATATATATTACATCTTCCACTCTTGATTACTAGTTGTGCTATTATTTACACTATGTTATTAAGATATGTACATACATAACAGTTCATTTTGTGTAAATTCATTTATGGAATATCAAACTTAAACAACTTTTACTGCGTTTACATGAGCACTTAAAAGTACTTTGCTTCAATTGAGTCAGCCATGTAAACGCGTTAAAAGTA
>JAQGBW010006322.1:0-10756 GCA_034698625.1 Julus scanicus
TACTATGGGGTGTCGTGAGGGGGGTGACACCATGAGTTACCGCACCGGGTGACACCAACCCTAGTGCCGCCACTGTGCGTATATACCCGTTTTTACAAACATATGCAAAAACGTTTTCCCTCCGGGTTTGTTTCAGCCGCCATTTTGTAAATATCAAAATTGTGCAGCTATTAAAGACATTTAGTAGCCGTACAATTTTGATATTTACATATACAGTGGAGTCTCACTTATATGAACCATTCAGTTATACAAACAATTTCTTGTTCCCCAGCAAAACTCCATTTAACCCTGTGTATAATGCATTATTCGCTTATACGATATTCAGTTATACAAAACTTCCACTTATACAAAGGCTTCACATAATTGTGAAGCGTTTCGTCAATTTTAAAGACGTAAACGAAAAAGAGTCTGATGTTATTATTGACTGTGAACAGGTCTTATATAATATGTAGCTTGCAAGAAAAAGAAGCAAGCTAAAATTACAGTGTTTTTAAGACGAAATAAGCACATTTCTGAAGATGTAACTTAAGTTGCATGTACCTTATTGTTTATGATTATATCAAATACATCTTGTTTTTTGTTTCTGTTTTTCTTTGTATGTACATATACAATGACAAAACTATTAAACTACATTTTTTAAGAAGAATTATTCTCTACTGTAACCACGAAACCTGCTAGTACATGTACATGACCATTGAATTAACTTATATGAAGAATTTCCTGTTCCCCCTCATATTCGTATAAGTGAGACTCCACTGTATTTACATATATTTACAAAATGTGTTTATGCATACATGTACGTCTTGGTGGAGAGCCGGCCTTAAGTTGTTTTATTGTTAGCCAAATCCGACCTTGTTTGTGCAAATTGAAGTAACTTATCGCATTTTTTGGCCACTTTCTTTGGCCGTATAATGAAACATTGTTGGCTGTAAATCGAAAAAGTGACATAAATAAAAAAAGGCCGGATAAAGAGCGGCCGTATAGCGAGTTATTGGTGTATTTAAGTTCAACTGCCATTCATCGCGCCAGTACTACAACATCGCCCCTCAATTTAGGTGAGCAACCTCTGAATTGAGGGGCGATCTCGTTTTGCTGGCGAAAATTTAATTTTGGATGAATTTTGATGTTCCACTGCAGATAAATTCACAGATATGGGTCTCAAATTGTTATATGCGATTCTTAAATTCAAAAATGATTTTAACTGACGCTTTTGTTGAAAACTTTTGCAGTTTTCGATACATCAAAAAAATCAAGCATCTTATAATCATTTATCAATAACGTCAACAACAAAATATTAACATTTTCCGAAATCGTAAATAACTGGGGAAACAACTTTAGAGAAACATTTATTACAACACAATATTTGTTTCAACATTTTAACATTGAATATGGATCCGCTATATCCGCAGCAAAGGTCTGGCACATACAAAACTAACAACAAAAATTATTTATTCTGACACATTTAGTCTTTCGTCCCGCCACTTTTTTTCATTCCTAACAACTGTATACTATGTTGACATATTTATTGGTAATTATATTTCTGTTAGCCAGGACTGTATATCAAAGTTAAAACCTCTCACACTATGGGGCCGATGTCGCAATAAATCATCTGATATTTTTATGCAGAGTAGACGGAAGTACAACAATCCAGCAAATGTCACGTAGGGCTATTTGCCATGACGATGTTATCATCGCAGCCAATATGGGCCATGGAACAATATTTCAAATGATGTAGTTTATGAGAAATGTATTCTCCCATTAGCTGACAGCGCGTAAATATGGGCATAAAATATCGATGAAAATATTTACTGCAATTTATCCACACATGTATACCAAAAAATGGGTATATATAACTCTGGAATGATAACTTTAATCATTAACACAGACTGAATCCAGAAGTAACTTGTGTCAACTAGTTGAATACAGACTATCGAAAATGTTGTCAGGTAATTTGCAGAATTGGATATTGCAATAAATATATATATATATTGAGATACTGTATATAAAGCAATGATTTTTCTATGCCATAGGTCCTATGATTTTGGCGGTTCTATTGTTGCCGATTATATCAAGTTTTGCCCAGTTGAATGGAGGAAATGCGGTACCAGGACCAGGATTGAATCCAAATCTCCAAGGAGGGAATGCTGGACTTCCTGGAGGAAATGCTGGAAACCAACAAATGCCAGGATTTAACCTGTTTGGAAACAATGGAGCAAACCCCTTTCGACAAGGAGGAGCTAATAATCCATTCAATCCATTTCAATTTATAATGGAGGTTTTGAGACCCTTCCTTAACCCACCTACAGCTGCACAAGGAAAGAAGTAAATTTCTAAAAAAATATTTTGCCAACACTTTCAAGATTGTTATGTTAAATACTTTGCTGCTTGCTTATTTTTGTTATTGCCTTGGAAATTGAAATGATGAATGAGATAATTAAATCTTAGTGTAAATTCAGAAAACCAGCGTTGTTTATTGTTACCAAAGAAAAGGTTGTGTGTTCAAGCTAGTAAATATCAGGATGAAACTTGGCAAAGTTTTGTGAATATCTTCTTCATTACAGAGATTAGTGAAAACCAAATTGATGTTGCTTTAATTTTGCTATTAAGAAGATAATGAGAGAAATTCTGTAGAATTAGCTTCGTGTGCTCATTAAAACCTTTAATAAACAGCTGCTGGTTTTATACAACGCTGACGTTGATAGCTGCTTGTGCATTTGACTATTTTAAACGAAAAACTATTTTTTGAAGCTGTGCAATTTCAACATATACTACATGTACTACTTTCCCAATGTTTATTTAAAAACAACTTCTAAAATGCCCATGTGAATTTTAATTTATTTCAGAAAGTGTATAGACTACTGTCACTATAATATATTGAAAATAAAACTATGAACGAATTCAACGTTTAAACCTATATTGTTTTTGTTTATTTTTGCAAATGACAATCTTTGAATAAGCAGAATAGTACAGTGATATTTCTGTATTTTTTGTATGTAAAATGTAGAATTATTATTTTTAATCTTTTTTCTTAATTTCAGATTATCCGAAAATACATGTATATGTACATTGTGGGCATATGTAGCATATATCTTGGATTCAACTTCATTCAGTGTATACAAGGAATGAATACACGTACTAATTATGTTTTTTCATGTAATTACAATCATTTTTAAAACTTATACAACGTATTTTCAGTTTCGAAAATTGAATTTTTTTTTTTAATTTTGATTTTCCCAATTTAGGATTTTGGGTTATCCAGAATTTCCGATTAGTAGGGGTTCTCCTGTACATGCAGATTGTCCAAAAATAGAATGGATTTTATCCTAGCTGAAATCCGATTTGGATAACACGGGCGAATTCAAAAATTCTATCCAAATTTAGTTAATATGAAATCCATTCCGTGACTTAAGCTTACTTGTCTATTTTAATTTATGGCAGTTGAACAAGCTAATCGAAGTTAATTAAAACCAGGAATAATACAAGTAGTTTTCAGTTAATAAGTGTTGAAGTTATTAAAGAAATGTACAGTTTGTCAAGCTGACCACACCGTTTTCGGAAATCAAGTATTACAAAAATATGCTAAAATAATAACATATTCATGTAATATTTGGCTAAGTAACAACAACTCGCCATGTTTTTTTTTTTTATATTTGAACCAGATTGCCCATTGGAAAAACAAATTTGAGAAGTGGCCACATAATCTTATGAATTTGGTTCCCGAATTTGTTGACTTTTGACACTTGCATGTCTGAATGCAAATTTTCTTGAAACACGTGTCGTGAAATAACCAATCAGAGACTTTCTACGTCTTAGCCACATGACACCTTGTCTTGGAGAATTTCGTAATTTCTTTACTTGTTGCATTAGTGTACTTTTTTTTGTCGGCGACAGTCCTGTGGGAAAAGGGCTTGCATTTTGTGGAGAAGAAACTACGGGCGAAACCAAAGTCTTTTAAGATTAGTTTTTGCAACTGTGTATTCGCGTGTGCTTCTACAACATGCTAGCAAGATGGACAATGCGACATTTCAATCAAGGAGGCGATGTATATTTGTGTTGATTTTAAATCAAAGTGAGACTACAAAAGTTCGGCGATGGTTCAGCTTCGACCTGGGGAACATCTGAAAAATGGCCGACGTATAATTTGGTAAGATTTAATAACTTTCTATTTTTTAATTTATGCATTAAATATCATTTACTTTGCAAAGTGTTTATGGTTATGTAACTCTAAAATTAAACCTCACTTTACAAGTCTATTATATTCTAATAATTAATATTCTAATTTCATAATAATATGGTATTTTAAGCCAGTTTTTGTGTAATCTGGCGTGATCTAACCTAATATAATCTAACCTAACCAAAGTAAACGGTAGGACAATACGTCGATGAAATGAGAAAAAATTTTCGGCGAAATATAGTAGAAAAAACTTGTCGGCAAAGTGCGTCGATGCCATTCTAGCAACCTTCGTCACAAGCACGGTCACACTGTAAATGACGTTACTAACATATTGCGCAACTATATATGAGAATGTGGATTTTTATGGTAGCAATTACGCATAACTTGTAAATGGAAAATTAGCTTTCAAATTGTTTAATGGATTTAGTTTGAGTGAATCAAACTAAACGGTAGAGTCATTTGAGATGGGAAAAAATCGTCGGCGAACTGGGTAGTCGGCAAAGTGTGTCGATGCCATTCTAGCAACCTTCGTCACAAGCACGGTCACACTGTAAATGACGTTACTAAAATATTGCGCCACTAAATTAGAATGTGGATTTAAACTTTTATGGTAGCAATTACGGAGAACTTGTAATCGGAAAATTAACATTCACATTGTACAATGGATTTAGCTTGAGTGAATAATTTAAGAGCACAAAGTTTCAATCTTTTGCTAGAAAATTGAATTCCATATGATGAAAACTACAATAATCATTAATGCATTTAAAGTTTTAAACAAATTGGGAATAAATAGCGGTTTTAGTTATTTCTCATGCATGTGTAACTCGTAACATGCATTCTTCAAAATCATGACATTTTGCATAGAAAAATTGTAGAATAAAAACACAAACTTAGATGAAAGGCGCATCTCCACCAAGAAGTACATTTTACGTACATACACGTTTTTACAAACATATGCAAATAAGTCAGCCGTCATTTTGTAAATATCAAAATTTTACAGCTGTGCAATTTTGATATTTACAAAATGGCGGCTGAAACAAACCCGGAGGGCAAACTTTTTTGCATATGTTTGTAAAACTGTTTATGTACGTACAATGTACGTCTTGGTGGAGACGCGCCTTTAGTGCGCATGAATTATGGGACTAAGTACTACCTGGCAATTGGTATTAGTATTTTGGATTTGTTTTTTTAAGGTTATTTGGTAATTTATAAAAGATATGAAGAGAGGAAGTAGTACGGTCACAATAAAACATAATTATCCGCCTCATTTAGAATTTGATAGATTTGATACAATTTGAAGAA
Source organism: Julus scanicus (assembly GCA_034698625.1). Lineage (NCBI taxonomy): Eukaryota > Metazoa > Arthropoda > Diplopoda > Julida > Julidae > Julus > Julus scanicus. Next base: position 5,477 of record JAQGBW010006322.1, read on the forward strand.
CCGTACCCTGTACAATGTATATCGCAGACTTGTTTTAATTTACTGTTAAATGCATGGCATGGATGCAAGTGAGCACTTATTCAAAGTTCAAACACAAAATTAAATCGATAACTGTTTTCACGAAATATGATCCTCTCTGCGAAAACTTCGACAAATATCACGTTTACGACTGAACTCATAATTTCTGATTGAGTCTTCAGCCTGTTGAGCAGCACACTGGCATATTCCTTCGTGGCTATGGCAACCCAAAGACGGGTGGTTTCCCTCGTGTTGTGCGAACATTCACCGATCGTTGGGGATTCCCAATGACAAAGGCAACTCATGAGTCATATACAAATATCTGTACAAACCTCTCTCAATAGTTTAAAGTTTGTTAATTTTACTCTACAGCTTTAAATTTCCAAAGAACACCATAGAAGATTCTCCCAAGTGCGACTTGCCATGTTTGTAATTCCAAGTTAATTGAATTACGAAACGCCCCGGCCATGGTCACGTAATGGCTAAATTCAATGGCATTGTGGTCAGTGTAAACAACTCATCGCCACAGGATCTCTGAACTGAATGCAGTTCTTGATTTTCTTTAAGTGCAATAAAACTTCAATATTTTATTGTTGTCATGTGCAGCGTGTGATCCAACAACAGTTCCATTAACTGTTGTTAGTGAACAAACTTTGTCAAGTATTTTCAGGGTAAAAAAAAGCCAATTAAAAACCCAGTATGCTTTCTCATTTTGCCCTGCTAACAGGTCTCATTATTCCAATTATTCTCATTTTGTTTTGGGAGGGAGTAGGATTGTATGAGAATTTTCACCACAGCCCACGTAGGTTTTTTATGATGAGCAAGCAATGGTTTTATGGGATTATAACCGAAAATTTAAATATTCATTTGGCGCTGCTGTACTTGGATTTGGTGCATTGGCTGGCTGACAAGTAGATCCGTACTGGGTGCTAGCTGCTTGGAATGGCATTTAGCCAGCCAGTTCAATAAAGCGCGTGTTCTCAACGCTTTTTTTCTCCATAAATATTTACTTTTGCATCTGTCAAACAAAATGTACGAAACTAGAAAACTCGATCATAACAGATGTTTCGATGGTAGCGTACCGCCCGCGTGTATGTGCCTGTTAGTGGAAATCATTCATCCCCGAGCCCCTGTGATGTCACGTGTCCCGGCAGCAGACCCCCTGGACCAATCCGTAACTGGCACCGGATCAATGTAAATATAGAAGTAGCGTGAGCGTAAATTTCATCCCGACTCCTCGTTTAACGCGTGTGGGATCATTGGATGGAGGATCGGAGGAGGTAGTCGGAGATCTGAAGCTTTAGCTCGAGCTTTTGTTGTGTTTAGGTCCGTGCCGTAGTACGTGTGTGTATATGTGTCTCTGTGTCACTGTTGTAGGAAAGCCTTAGTTTTTTTCCCCTTTCAACGTGCTGACTAATACAGAAATCCCCTCAGCTGGTCAATATGGCTACTCTGCAGAATGGAAGCTCCAAACTGGATAACTCGCATTGTCAGCAGATTCAGTACCACGAAATTCAGGACCATAATATGCTCAACCACCTTCACCACCAGAACAACCACCTGGCCGAAGTGGGCATGAAAGAACACGATGCTCTCAAGCTTTTTGTGGGACAGATCCCCAGAAATCTCGACGAGATGGATTTAAAACCAATGTTCGAGGAATTTGGCAAGATTTACGAACTCACCGTGCTGAAAGACAAACTCACCGGCATGCATAAAGGTATACACATGTAGTTTTTGATTTAATGAACGTTAGGCATTGTTACGTCACAATACTTTTTTGGAATTTGTACTAATTTTGGCACATGACCACCGACTTGTGACGTAGATTGCATAACGTCCATTGCATTGGCAAGCAGGATGTTTTCAAATACCCAGGTTGTGTTTCTCTACAACGTTTCAGAAAGTTTATAAATGAGAAATACAAAATGGGCATTTGGGAACGTTCACACACAAAGAAAATTTACCCCTTCCCTTCCCTGTTTCTCACCAAATACTTTCTGGATTTGCACACTGACAGCTGCTGGAAATGTCGCTTTTCTGCCTTTGTGCATGATTTTTTTTTTTGTTTTTTTTACCCCTCTTGATTTTATTTTCATTTTTTACAAACTGGCTCACAACGCGTATTATTAGGTCAAAATAAACTAAATAAACCAGCTCGGGTTTTACAGTTTGTTGCAGTTGGCAGAATTCACCTGGCGGATTCCAACGTTAGGTTTTTTTAGTCGAAATGGGGATAGACCTCCACCTCTCTGGGAGCGGTATTGGTAAACCTTTTGTTTGGCCAATGTGGGAAATGCATGCAGGTAGCCCTTAATGGGTGTCTGGACCTTGCTCGCCGCCCCGGTTCATCGGCCTCTTTGTTCGGCATGGGACGCACATGGCGCGTGCTTTTCACGGTTTACCAGTCTTTCTCCCGGCTTGTACTCTGCCCGACAACATAGTCGATACAAACACTGTTTTTTATGTTAAAAGACAGGAATTCGGTTTTCCTGTCGATTTAAATGCTACTTTCACAATCGTGCTATGGAAACTGGATGTTACATCCCATTTCTTCTAATGCGAAATTATTGACGAGCTTAGCAAATTGACTTTCTGGATCGATTTATGGGAAAACGTTAGCATCGTTTTTATAGCTCTTTGTTAGGATAGAATAATAGTTGGACACGATGGCCTATTGCCGTGCTTCAATGGTATTTGATGTAAGGGCTATAATGTCTGCTTGTATGTTAACGAATCGCAGTTATAAAACACATGCAGGTGATAAAGAATGAGTAAAACTATACGTCATCTAGAAAAGTAAATATTTTTCTTGATTACATTTCTGTTTTTCTGAAAATTTTGACAATACTTTGAATTGAACTGAAATCAAAGGGCAGTAACAAAAGAAGGGTGACATTATAAGCAATGTTTTTATATCAGACAATTGTCAACAAAGACCAAGTTGATGTTTTAAAACTATACTAGAACTTGTGATTATTACACATTAAAAAATTTAAAATATCACTGAAAGGCTAGTTTACATGGTTTTCATTCGGTTGCTCCGAAAATTGGCAATACTGTGAAATGAACTGAAATCAAAGGACAGTAACAAAAGAAGGGTGACATTAAAAGCAGTGTTGTTTATATCAGAATATTATCAACAAAGACAAAGTTGATGGCAATGATAAATTTACATTTTTAAAATATCATCTGAAAGGCTAGTTTAAATTACTTAGTTTTCATTAGTAGGCTATTCTCCGAAAATTACCAATACTGTAAAATGAACTGAAATCAAAGGGCAGTAACAAAAGAAGGGTGACATTAAAAGCAGGGTTTTTATATCAGGATATTGTCAACAAAGACAAAGTTGATGTTTTAAAACTAAAACCTATGACTATGACAAATTTCCATTTTTAAAATATAGGGCAGTAACAAAAGAAGGATGACATTAAAAGCAGTGTTTTTATATCAGAATATTGTCAACAAAGACAAAGTTGATGTTTTAAAACTAAAACCTATGACTATGACAAATTTACATTTTTAAAATATCGTCTGAAAATATACTTTAAATTACTAGGTTTTCGTTAGTATATAGGCAATTCTCCGAAAATTGGCAGTACTAGCTGTGAAATGAACTGAAATCAAAGGGCAGTAACAAAAGAAGGGCAGTGTTTTTACGCCAAAATAGTGTTAACAAAGACTACCGCATAAGTTGATGTTTAAGACTCATGGCTATGACAAATTGAAATTTATTAAATTTCCTATGAAAGCCAAATTTACTTGGTTTTTATTAGTAGGCAATTTCATTATTTCGAAACTAATTTCACAATTTTTTCGATGAAACATATTGCTGCTGGAGCATATTGATCATTCTTCTATTCCCCACACAATTATTACTTTTTCATTTCTGATGATTTCGTAAATTTGTTTCCTCAAGAAAAACATTAGCCTTTAACATTCTCATTGTCGACATTTTAAATTTAATGCATGGAAGAGCCAGGGGTTGGACCCATTCAATGTTTGGTTAAGTTTGTTTACAGTATGCACGATGTGTGTGCTACGGCGTTTCTGGCATGGCAATATAGTCATGGACGAAATGCCATAAAACTGGCGCTTTATTGAATTTTTCTCCGATGCTTAATTGTCCTATATAGCAATAAAATATTCATGAATGTGGTTTCGTGAACACGCCCACACTTTCTGCAATAAACAAAACCGTGTGCCAAAAATTATTTTTGCCCATTCAATTTAAAATTAAGAGAACATTGGTCAAGACAGTAATCTTTTTCAGATTTTCAAAAATTTCGTAAGCTCAATGCAATTTTGGTTTAAAGTTCTGAAATGTACTTAATATGGTAGCTAGAGTGTCAAGAACAGCTGAGCCAAAGCTTTGTTTCTGGGGACAGTGGAACAGACGGACACATTACTTTCCTAAATGTTGCCCAATGCATACATATTCTAAATCGAATAGGGTGTTAAATATATGCGCACAATTTTTCAAGCAGTTTCATTCAAGTATGGGTATAAAATTTTTTCAACAATGGCAATTAAATCTGGGCTTGTGTAGAAGCTGATATCTTGCACCCTGCGATTATCAGCTGCTGCATATGCCGGGTTACCAACCCCCATGGCAACCCTACTTACATAAGGGATCGTAAATAACAGCCTTGCAAACCGGCCTTTGTTCTTTATATATAAGGTTTTCTACGCATATAAAACGTGTCTGAAAAAAAAAATTATCTCTAGTTTGTAGATAAGAACTGTAATTAAGTCATCATTTACGCTATATCGGCTTATTGATTTTTTAAAACGAATCTACTTTTCCACCAAAAATCATAATCACTATATTAGCTAAATAACTCTTTAAGACCTCGTATAAAGGTGCGTTTCCACGTGAGGTTAACTCTCGTGGAATCTCGTATTCTACAAAATTTCCTAAACTTAGCTCTAAACATGAAAAACCTTAAACATAAGCATCTCCTAAATGCTCTGCTGCTATCCAGGAAAAGCCATCATCTAGGCGATTTTGGAACATTTTTGGCCAAGCCAGCTGCTCTCAAAATTCCAACATGGTTCGTATTTTGCGAGCTGCTATCAGAGAGGCCAGGGCTCACGTGCCCACTAGCGATTACATGTGAGAAATACTGTTCTGGAACAGTAACTCGCACATTTTTCCACGTGTTACATTGAGAACTGCTATTGAGAGCAGTGGCGGCACTAGGGGGGTGCGGGGGGTGCGGACCGCACCGGGTGACACCATCACAAGGGGTGACACCAAAA
>JAQGBW010006323.1:0-10754 GCA_034698625.1 Julus scanicus
CAATACAGGAACCATAGAAAACAATTAAAACCAATAAAGTGTCCAAATAACAGTAGAAACCAATAGAAATCTCTATTAGTTTCTATTGTTTTTTTCACCAGGGCTTTTTTTAATTACAGCATTTTTTTTTGGCCGTACGAAACATAGTTGGTCGTAAATCAAAACAGTAACATAATTAAAAAAGGCTGTTATAGCGAGGTATAAATGTACTTTTATCCCATACATGTCCTCTTTCCAATTTAGCCAAACATAAAATGGACTAGGCCCATATATGATTTCTCCCATTTTGATAAGTTACAAAAAATGTGTCTGATATAATAATGGAGAATTAGGTCCTTAAATTCTGTTAGAATTTTCCATTGTCGATCCAAAAGTAGTTAAAAAATGCATAGGAAATTGCCATTTTAATTAAAATTTGTTCATTAAGTAAAACCGTTTCACAATAGGAATTGCAACGCTGTATATAAATCTTGCCTAAAAATATCTTATGCTCTTTTTTTCTATCTTAGGAAATTTGCGGCATAGAAAAGTTTAAATTGTGTTTCTGTCAAGCATTTTTTTTCTTTCTTCATTTTCTTTCTATTATTTGTCTTTGACAATGGGAAGAACAAGCTTTTGTACTTAAAAGCCGATTAGGAATAACAAAAGCAAACATAAACACTGCATTCAAGTGTTAACCTAAGACGAGGCCACGACTCTTAATATGAAATTTGAATTTCACATTCACTTCTTATTCATTTCTGACACGTTGCCAATAAAATGAAATTTTTATAAACATCTCTTATTTACAAATGCATTCATCTGCATTTTACTTTTATGCACTTTTTATCAATTATTGAATTATTTTTATTCATATGCAATGCTTTTGGTAAATTAACGAGTTTACATATAGAGTCGATAGATGGCGCTGTCAATGAAGGTGTTACTTCATATAAAGTAGATTGAGTAGGGAAAACAATGATGTTGTAATAATGTGAAAAATTATACATGTCTGAAAATATGTATGGTGTTTCAAGTCCTTGTAAATGCATAAGAAAACATGTACTTGAGTTCTTGCTCAAATTATTAATATGGAACATGTTGAAGCACAGAAATAAGTGCACATATATAGGCAACATTGAACGTGGAACAATTATATACATGTTTTAAGACATGTATGGTGTTCAAGTTTATATATACTATTTAGGAAAACATGTACTTTAGTTCTTGGTCAAACTATCAATATGGAACATGTTGAAGCACAGAAATAAGTGCACATACATAGACAACATTGAACGTGGAACAATTATACATGTTTAAAGACATGTATGGTGTTCAAGTCCATGTATTTAAAAAAACATACTTGAGTTCTTGCTCAAAGTATTAATATGGAACATGTTGAAGCACAGACATGACAAATGCACTTATACAGACAAAACTGAATGTGTAACAATTTCACGTGTTTAAAAACATGTATGGTGTTGAAGTCCATGTAAATGGATAAGAAAACATGTACTTGAGTTCTTCCTCAAAGTTTTTACATGGAACATGTTGAAGCACAGAAATAAGTGCACATACATAGACAACACTGAATGTGGAACAGTTATACATGTCTGAAAACATGTATGGACATGTATGGTGTTCAAATCCGTATATATAAGAAAACATGTACTTGAGTTCTTGCTCAAAGTATTAATATGGAACATGTTGAAGCACAGACATGACAAATGTACTTATAGGCAATACTGAATGTGGAACAATTATACATGTTTAAAGACATGTATGGTGTTCAAGCCCATATACATATAAGAAAACATGTACTTGAGTTCTTGCTCAAAGTTTTCACATGGAACATGTTGAAGCACAGAAATAAGTGTACATACATAGACAATATACTGAACGTGGAACAGTTATACATGTCTGAAAACATGTATGGACATGTATGGTGTTCAAATCCATGTATATAAGAAAACATGTACTTCAGTTATTGCTCAAAGTATGGAACATGTTGACTGGTGGTCCACAGAAATGTGTTCGTAAACCGAAGCATCGTTCGTAAAGAGAAGCAACCCGTGTTCGTAAACAGGGGAATTCGTAAACCGAGGTGGTGCTAATGGCCTAATCGGCCCTTAATCGTCTAGGTCTCAACTATTCCACCCAATCAGCCATTGACCTTTGGAATTGGATTTTTTTTTTCATTTCCGTTTTGTTGAAATTTTTCAATTGTCCAATCTTGGTCCCATATCTGCAGTCAGTGTCTATCATTGATAAGAAGGTGTTAAATGGAGGCCCTTAAATGAGCACTCTTTATATATATGGTGGAGTGTTCGATCGTTAACCCCTGTTCAATTTCTATTTCCAAGTGCCTGCCTCTAATTGGCATTGGATCCTCAGTAGGCCATTATTTGTTTGTTGTGGACAGTGGCCAGTGGCCGAAGCGCCCTCGTCCATATCTGGCGTTTAACACGCGCTGGCAAATTGCCTAATGGCCAGTGATTCATTCGAAAACTTTCCTCGTTCATCTTCCTATGGAGCGAACCTCGTGTCCATCAACTGCTAATTTACTTCCCCCACGGCGTCCATACAATTTCAAACAATTAATAATGGCCCTAGGAATTAAGCTCCCTCTATCCTACGATGGACACCGAAAATCACGTGATCAAGACACTCGTGCCGTGATTTCAGCATTTCATGGAGCACATATGCTAGCTGTGTCCATATAAGCACATGTGGACGTGTGAAAATGTGGGTTTTAGAACTTTGATGTGGTTTTCGATTGGAAAATTAGATGGGGATTAATGAAAAATGACATCTATGGACATATCAGAAATTGGACATTTTTCCATAATGGGTCATCTATGGACATATCAGAAATTAGACATTTTTCCATAATTGGTCATTTATGGACATATCAGAAATTGGACATTTTTCCATGGACATATCAGAAATTGGAAATTTTTCCATAGTTGATCATTTATGGAATTACCAGAAATGGACATTTTTCCACAATTGGTCGTTTTTGGACATATCAGAAATTGGACATTTTTCCATAATGGGTCATTTATGGACATATCAAAAATGGACATTTGTCCATAATTGGTCATTTATGGACATAATAGAAATTGGACATTTTTCCATAATTGGTCATCTATGGCATATCAGAAATTAGACATTTTTCCATAATTGGTCATTTTTGGACATATCAGAAATTGGTCATTTTTGGACATATCAGAAATCGGACATTTTTCCATGATTGTTCATTTATGGACATATCAGAAATTGGTCATTTTTGGACATAACAGAAATTGGACATTTTTCCATAATTGGTCATCTATGGACATATAAAAAATAAACATTTTTCTATAATTGGTCATTATTGGACATAACAGAAATGGACATTTTTCCATTATTGGTCGTTTATGGACATATCAGAAACTGGATGTTTTTCCACAATTGGTCATTTATGGACATATCAGAAATTATACATTTTTTAATAATGGGTCATTTATGGACATGTTGAAAATGGCCATTTTTCCATAAATGGTCATTTTTGAACATATCAGAAATTGGACATTTTTCCATAATGGGTCATTTATGGACATATTAAAAATGGGCATTTTTCCATAATTAGTCATTTTTGGACATAACAGAAATCGGACATTTTTCCATAATTGGTCATTTATGGATATATCAGAAATTGGACTTTTTTCCATAATTGGTCATTTATGGACATTTCAGAAATTGGAATTTATCCATAATTGGTTATTTTTGGACATATCAGAAATTGGACATTTTTTAATAATGGGACATTTATGGACGTCAACAATATAATTTCTGATATGTCCATAAATGACCAATTGTGGAAAAACATCCAGTTTCTGATTTTAAGTCAAACTTTCTTGATTTAAGTCAAGTTTAGTCAAAATTTAATTTACATTTTCTTTGAAAATATAGTAAAGAAAACTTTTTATAAGAAAACATTGTTATAGAATAAAGTGCAAGTTTTCACTTGGCAACCTTGGCCCTATGAAATACTTAAGCCCAAAAGAAAAGGGCTTTTTCCACATTCTTTTGAGGAAAGTTAATTGGGCGGATGTCACATCGAATTCCTAATACGTGTCAATTTCTGGGAGGAAAAATAGTTCGCAGTTTAGATTTAATTAAAACGAGATTAAGTTTCGTGTTTCAAAGCCAATTTTCAAGAGATACTTTTCCATCTCATGTATATAGTAGTATATGCAATCGAACGTGTCTTTCAACTACGCCGTCTATGCCAACATTTTACACAATTAAACTCAAACATTGAAATTAATTGAAACAAAATGTCAAGCGACGAACAGGATTTTAAGAAAAGGGGGAGGAAAAAAAAAACATTCAAAAACTTGAACGAAGAAAAAATTCTAATAAAATACCAATACTTAATTAATTAGTCATTTAATTAAAATCGAATTAAAACAAATAAGCCAACTAAGCTAACTGATATGAAACTTATGCGCTTATATGGCTTACACATGCACAGTCAAGTTGTATTGATAGCCAGCATGCATAGCCTTTGATTGGCCATTTATATAGCTCTGTAGGGAACTTATCTAGCCTTTGAATGGTGATATATATACATGTACAGGCATATGTATAGATAGCCATGAAGACAGCATATAGACTTTGATTGGTCATTCATAGCCATGTGAGGACCTTACTTAGTCTTTAAATTCGCCATTTACAGTCATATGTATAGATAGCCATATAGACAGCATACATAGCCTTTGATTGGTCATTCATAGCCATGTGAGGCCCTTATTTGAATTGCCATATACATGTATATAGTCATATGTATGGATAGCTATAATGACAGCATGAATAGCCATATAGACGGCATACATAGCCATTGATTGGCCAATTATAGCCATGCATGGGCCTTATTTAGCCTTTGAATTGCCAATATGCAGTCATTTGTATGAATAGCCATATAAATAGCAAATCCAGACTTTAAATGGCCATTTATAGCCATATATGGATCTTATTTAGCCTTTGAATGGCTATCCACAGTCATATATATGGATAGCCTTGGAATAAAAATGTATAGCCATGTGAGGCCCTTATTTAGTCTTTGAATTGGCCATTTACAGTCATATGGATAGATAGCCATATCGACAGCATATCTAGTTTGATTGACTAATTATAGCCATGTATGGACCTTCCTTTGAATGACAACTACAGTCATGTATGGATAGCCTTTGAATGGAAATTAATAGCCATGTGAGGACCTTATTTAGTCATTGAATCGGCTATATACAGTCATATGTATATAGATAACCATATAGACTGCACCAATAGCCTTTGATAGCCACAGTCTGGATAGCCATATAGGATATAGCCATATATAGAGTATATTGAAAACTGAATAGCCATATAGGATATAGCCATGTATAGAGTATATTGAAAACTGAATAGCCATTTATAGAACATATTGACCACTTAATAGCCATAGATAGCCATACATAGAACATATTAAAGACTGAAGGATTACATACTGCCTTGAATAGAACATGTTTTGGTCATCGTATTTAGCCATTGTGTCCACGTGTTCAATTTCCAGTCCAGCCATATTCGAGTACATATATAGAAATTAATTTACAGCATGGGCTAGTTTAGACCCACCTTGCCGACAAACATTTCGCCGACACCCATTTCGCCGACTCCCATATATCCTATTATAATATTTTATTATATTCTTATTTGAACCCCTTTTTACCAAACCTAGCGAAAACAATCAGTCGGCGAAATGGATTGTCGGCGAAATGTATTGCCGACAAAGTGGGACGATACTCAAGTTCCACATGTGATTTAGCCAGCAAAATACGCCTTTGTTTTAAAAAGAAGACCAAAAGTGGATCGTCTAATGAAATTGGAATTTGTTCATATTTGCTTCGGTATAAGAAAGTTTGTTGCCAAGGTTTTCTTATTTATTAGACTTTATTGGAATGCAGTGGAAGAAGGGTCTATTTATCCAACCCTAATGCATATCAAAAGCTGTTTATCCATCCTGCTCATTTTTGTTTGTCTAGATTTTCAAATTTTGCTGAATTTCAAAGAAAACAAATTTTTTATTAGGAACTTGTCATTTTGTCCTCGTTATTAAATGGCTCATGTCAAATACATTGGATACATAGAACTTATGCAGTCTTGTCATATTTGAAAATATAAAATATACATATATGACATAAGTATAATACTATAATGAGTGAAAACATGTAGAAAAACATGGCACATACGATACATCTCCGTAAACGTCCATACATATCTGTACATGTCCATGCTTCTCTGTACACGTCCGTCCATATCTATACGCGTCCGTACATCTCAGTACACGTCCACACGTCTCTGCACACGTCCACACGTCTTTGAACACGTTCTCACATCTCTGCACATGCCCATATACATGTCAATCCATCCCTGTACACGTCCACACATCCCTGTACACGTCCACACATCCCTGTACACGTCCACACATCCCTGTACACGTCCACACATCTTTGTACACGTCCACACATCTCTGTACATGTCCATACATCTTTGCACATGCCCACACGTCTCTACACATGTCCACACATCTCTGTACATGTCCTCAAATCTCTGTACACGTCCACACATCTCTGCACATGCCCATACATCGCTGTACACATGTCAATCCATCTCTATACACGTCCATCCATCTGTATACACGTCCACACATCTCTGTACATGTCCATACATCTTTGCACATGCCCACACGTCTCTACACATGTCCACACATCTCTGTACACGACCACACATCTCTGTACATGTCCATACATCCCAGCACATGTCCACACATCTCTGTACATGTCCATACATCCCAGCACATGTCCACACATCTCTGTACATGTCCATATATACATCCCAGCACATGTCCACACGTCTCTGTACACGTCCATACGTCTCTGCACACGTCCACACATTTCTGTACATGTCCATATATCTCTGCACATGTCCACACATCCATGCACGTGTCCACACATCTCTGTACATGTCCACACATCTCTGCACGTGTCCACACATCTCTGCACGTGTCCACACATCTCTGTACATGTCCACACATCTCTGCACGTGTCCATACATCCCTGTACACGTCCATACATCTCTGCACATGTCCACACGTCTCAGCACATGTCCACACGTCTCTGTACACGTCCATACGTCTCTGCACACGTCCAGACAGCTCTGTACACGTCCACACGTCTCTGCACACGTCCACACATTTTAGCACATGTCCATTTATATCCGCACATGTCCACACATCTCTATACACGTCCATATATCTTTGTACACGACCACACATCTTTGTACACGACCACACATCTTTGTACACGACCACACATCTTTGTACACGACCACACATCTCTGTACACGACCATACATCTCAGCACATGTCCACACATCTCTGAACATTTCCACACGTCTCTGCACATGCCCACACATCACTGTACATATGCTTATACATCTTTGTACATGTCAATACACCTCAATACATGCCCATACGTCTCTGTTCATGTCCACACATTTCTGTTCATGTCCACACATTTCTGTTCATGTCCACACATCTCTATACGTGGCTATATACATCCGAGTACATCTTCAAACTGTACGTATAAAATTTCACGTGTGGTCCTATGTGGCCATACATATTTATAGACACTATAATGCCAAGGGCAAATACTTTTCTATAGTGTTCCTACAAATTGTGAACAATATGTATGAGTGATATGTTGTGGTACATGTGAAATAGGGTGTTCAGAATCCCCTTAAAAGTTAGCTACAAAATGCAGTGTTCCCGGACAGGTCAAGATGAACGGGCATCTCGTCACAGCTTGTTGACGACAGTTTAGTTGCCATCAGTAGCCGAGTGAAGGGCATCTAATTAAAGAGTCATCTGAGGGAAACAAGGGACAAGAGGAGGGGGGGTGTTGAATGGATGTCCCTCGTTGTTTGCCAGCAGGTGGCGGTGGGTGAATGGGGTTATAACAAAACGCAACGGCGCTTTAACGATGTAAGATCGACGTACATCCATTCTTGAATGAATCAACCTGGGTGACACATGGAGCTGTTGTCATGACAACGGGAAAAACAGCGGAAGATATGGCACGGTGAGAGACGAAAACAGGAGCGCCGTGGCGAGGGACAATCGACAAGTTACTTGAAATAAATTCACATAAGGACATCACAACCCTATCCTTTTCAATGGGTCGGGTTTGCGAAGATACTCACAGTTGATTGAGGGAGGTTTGGGTGGGGTGAGAATTGTTTTGGGTAGCTTGATATATCAGCAAGGGCCTCATATTGTTGTTTTTCACTTTGAAATGGTAGATTTTTTAAAAATTAATAAACAAGTTTGAAAAATGTCCGTTATTTTGCACACGCTGTCAGCAGGTGGCAGCATGAGACAGGCAAGTTGTGAGTGCAAAAATTCAAATAATAATTTAATTTAAAAAATCTACTATTTTAACGTGAAAAATGACACGATCAATACCTTGCTGATTTATAAAGCTATTTTAAACAATTTTTATTTGTATTTAATCTTTTTTTGTTTGACTGTGAGTGTCTTTGCAAATTTCCCCATTGAAAGGGATAGGGTTGTAATCCCCCTTAAATACAAAAGAAAGCTATTTTAGACTGATACAGTCATCCTCTATAACTTTCAAAATTAAACCATATGTCTATTTTGCATCCTTTGAAAGTCAAAGGTCAAATAATTCTGCACCATCAAATTGTGCACACCATGGTCCTATATGTTCCCTTTATCACAATTTTCAATTTTGCCCTACTAAGAAATTTTTTTTGGGGGAGGGGGGGGGACAGATGTCTATCATAGTTTCTGTAAAATTTCCAAACCAATTTACAATTTTCCAGATATCCTGACCATAAATGCTACAAATTATGCAAAACGATGGGTGTTTTTTTGTACTCCCTGAAATACCTATTCAAAGTCCCCTCAGATAATGCCTCTTATTACATGTCGTCACATTGTGATTTCCCCCTATCAAAAATGCAAGAAAATGTATATATAGGTCCTTATTATGGACGGAAAAAAAGGATCAGGAATGCTTTTTTTCCCTCTTTTTTTTTTTTGACGACGGTAAACTTGCACTGGAATTAAGCTAAATGAAAATCTTTTCCGCGCGGAGAATCCGGGATTTGAACCCCACGGAGTTAAAGCCTTAAAACCCCCTTTTAAAAAAAATGTAAAATCAGCTAAGGAGAAAAAAAGTAAAGTTGGTCGTCATCATTTGGATGCGAAGCAAATCACCATTTTCACGCTTCAACAAATGCTTTCTGTCAAGCTTCATTTTTGCACAAACTCTTCTTCCAGGAAGACCAACTCAATAAAACGAACAGAAAACGATCAAAGATTGAAAATTATTGAAAAAAAAACCGTTGAGGGAAAGGTGAGTGTCTGAGGTAGACTCAGATTCCCTTGCTTTGAAGTCTCAAACTGAAGTGCCATTAGAACCAGCCTATTTTTATCCACTATTGGCACTGCCTAAAATGCATTTTTACGTTGTTTTATTTTCAAAGTGCAGAATCTTCTGTCATTACACGTCTTTCCATTGACAATTCCTGAAATTTTAATGAAGAAAAAGCTGCCCCTCGAAGACAGGCAATCACTGCCATCTTAAATTGTAGGAGATATTGTAGGAGAATGGGATATTTTTCGCCTTTTTATTTTTAAAATTATTCACAAATTTAGTTTATACTATTGGGAATTTTGTGCACAGTGTTGAAAATATTTTCTTATTACTAAAATAAGAAAAATAATTGAAATAACCCTAGTGAAAAGAACAATAGAGATTTCTATTGTTTTCTATTGGTATCAATGGAATATTTTTCTTGGTATTATTAGTTTCAATTGTTTTCCATTGTTTAGTCAATACAGCTAAACCATAGAAGTCAATAGAAGTCAATACAGGAACCATAGAAAACAATTAAAATAAATAAAGTGCCCAAATAACAATAGAACCAAATATCCATTGGTTCCTATTTTTTTTTTACCAGGGAAAATTACTCTCCATATTTTCCCATTCCTCCAGTGCGCAGGATTAATAGGACACTGTTTTTAAAACGAAAATACAAAGGATTTTACCATACTAAATTATTCTTTTTGATTTATTTGCAATAATAGGAGCACACTTTACCTTTGAGCAAGATTTTTTTGCGAAAAATAACGAACTATTGAAAATTAACTAACATCGATGCAAAATGTGTGATTTCCCGCAATTTTGATTTTCCATCCCCCAGGAAAGGCTGGGGAAGCTTCAGAATGACATCAACTTTTAAAACCATGTTTATGACTCGTGTATCAGTAAATTTAAAACTCACGGTTTTTTTCCTTTCTTTGCAAAAAATACATTTCAGTTTCTTTGAGTTTATACTCACATTATTTTTCTTGGCAAATCTCACCGACACAAAATCATTAGCTCAAACATCAAACAGAAAAAGAACTGTTGCACGTGCTTAAAAACTCCTGCACATGCTTAAGTTCCAAAATCAAAAATGCATTAAATTCCAGCAACAGGGAATATGTCCCATTTCTCCTGCACTGTTGTGTCCCAATCCTCCTACCACTAGGTATTTGTCTTAAACACACCGTAAAATTAAAAGGACCAGGCAGATTTGTGAAACATCTACAGTGGGGATATCCATCGTGGCTTAAATTATAAGCTGAGGCCTAAAGGTGTTTAAACTTCAGATTAGGAACAAAT
>JAQGBW010006324.1:0-10753 GCA_034698625.1 Julus scanicus
TTGAGAAACATTTTTTCCTTTGATCCGGACCGCCTTTCGAGCGATCGCTACAAAACATCGAGAAACATCGAAATGTGAGGAAAAAACAGAGGTTTTCCACACATGTTGACAAACACTTCTGTACACATCAATGTTTGTATGTTTATGTTTGTGTGTATGTTTATGTTTCTCCAATGTTTCGTTTGGTGGATACATACCTTTAGAAAATAAATCAGAACCAGTTTGGTCTATCTTTTTTAAAAGTAAATAAAGTCCACTCAGAGTCCAACCCTTTTCTGGAAACTCTTTCAGTAATCTTTTTGCACCGTTTTTTTTTTGTTTTCATGCACAAATTTTATCGCAATACAATCTTCCTGAGTAATTACAATGTTTGAACAGACGATTTATTATCTCGATGAGGGACATACCGGAAATAAAAATAAAACTGTCATGCAGCGCCAACTATGTGCAGTAAATTTTGAATGTCTATTAATTAAAGTATATAACTTCAAAAATTCATTTCAATTGAATCATTTTTCATCAAGTTCTGATTTATGTTTTTTTTTTTTGGACACAGTGTACTCTGGTTGCCAAGTCGGGACTGGTAGATTTTATGCTTTTAGAGAGGTTATACATCCTTTTAGAGACATGGTTATACACCTCAGTCTCAAGCGGTTTTAAGAGTGTTAATCAGTGCTGATAAAACTTTGGCTCCACGTTTTTTTTGCTATTCAAAGCTTAAAATGTTTGTCCATCAGCTTTTGTTCCTCTTTATCGTCTGTCAAGTGGACTTATCTGAAAACTCGTTTAAAAGATGCACACATGGAGATTAATTACTCAAATTCTAACCCTTAAATATTTAAGGTTTTGGCATTTGATGACAAACAGGAGTTCGAATAAACATGGCACTTCTTTGTACTCATAATTCTCCTATTTTCATTAAGAAAATAATAGAAAACCTAGCCTAAGGTTAGTATCCACCAAAAGAAACATACACAAAAAACAATAAAACAAAGTTGTTAGCATGTTTTTCCAAACACTTGTTGAAAATTACATAAAAAAAAACTCCAAAAAAAACACGAGTGTACGCACTTATGACACATTTCGAGAAACACGGAGGAGCTTGGACATATTTCTAAATGAAAACCAGGTGGTGCAATGCTCTACGTCATCAAAAACAGTCGACATATTTGAGAAACATTTTTTCCTTTGATCCGGACCGACTCTCGAGCGATATATCGCTACGACACATATCAAGAAACATCAAAATGTGGGGAAAAAACGGCGTTTTTCCACACATGTTCGCAAACACTTCTGGATACATCAATGCTTGTATGTGTATGTTTTGTGTATCTAATGTTTCTTTTGGTGGATACGCACTTTTAAAAACGTATGGTGTGCCGAAACAATTTTAGGTCTAGTTTAGTGTGCCGTGAGCTGAAAAGGGCTGAAAACTTATGTTCTTTAAGGTCGGTATGCACCAAAGAAACATTAAGACACAAAAACCATACACAACAAACCTTAGTGTGTACAGAAATGTTTCTGAAACAATGTGTCAAAAACGGCCATTTTCTGACACATTTTGATGTTTCTTGATGTTTTGTAGCGATCGCTCGAGAGGCGGTCCGGATCAAAGAAAAAAATGTTTCTCAAATGTTTCGTGACGTAGTTGATGACGTAAAGCATTGAACCATGGGGTTTTCATTTTGAAATATGCCAAGCTCCGCCTTTTTTTCTCTAAACGTGTTTTTTTGTCTTTTTTGACACAATTTGCAACACGTTTGAGAAAAACATGCTGAAAACATTGTTTTAGTGTTTTTTGTGTATGTTTGATGTTAATGTTTCTTTTGGTCGATACTTAGCTTTACGATTTGCCCCTTTTCTTGGGCTCTCAACCACAGACAATTGCCTGGAGCGACTTAGAGGGCGCTGCAGGGCTTGGCTTTTTCTTTAGTTAGGATTTTATCTTGGTTCTGGGTTGTTGTTGATGTTGTTGTTGTTGTCACCTGTTTGCTGTGTTCCAGCTAATCTTATTAAAGTTCAATATATAACAAAAAATACTAATTTATAGAACACGGTACCTTCTCTACATGTGACAGTTGATAAATCATGGTTTTATAAGTTTATAAGTTTATAGCAAAACACATTTTTTAAACACTAATTTCTGTTTGTGATAAAACATGCTGTTCATAAGATTTGTTTACGATTGTTTCACCGAATGCCAAACCCACTTTTTTTTTTGTGTTTTGCAAATATATTTGAGTGTCACAATGACTCGAGTGAATTTTCGTGGCCTTAATTTATCACTCGTTCAATTCCCAACTCGCAAATACGTTCTTCACATTTCATAATGTGATTTGTACGACTAATAAATAATGAATTCACAGAAAGAAACATTCAACGTGAATATTTAGGGATGAAAAAAAAAGACCTGAAGTCGCCCTGGCCCACTTTTACAGGTTAAACCATTTTTCCCAGAAACTACTTTTTTAAATTTTTTTAAAAACTCATCGAAACAGGTATAACATTCTTATCTAGCAGCTTCAATTATAAGACAGACAAGTACCGATGTATATGAGCCGTATACATATATCCATCATGAGCCAAAAAAAAGACGATGCTTAATTAAAAATTTAATTAAAAATACAATAATTTTAATGAAATTTCCCAGTTGTGTACTTTTGTTACTAATCTTTGTTACTGAGCTAGGTAGTCTAGTGGTAATGCTATCTGTCTGGCAATCGGTAGACCCAGGTTCAAATCTCGATCGGATCGGCTACCCTGACTGTGGTTTTCGCGGTTTTCCACAGTTGTTTACAGGCAAATGCCGGGGTGGTTCCTCTGAAAATCGGCCGCGACCATGCTCCTTCCTCTCCTTAAGGTGCCTTCACACTGTCACGTTTTCGCTATGCTACGCGCCTACACTACGCGCAAGTTGCACCAACACCCTACACATTGTAAAGTCCACGTAACGTTAGACTTCTTCTCTGATTGGCTATACTGGCCGCACTGGCAGCGCCATCTAGCGATCGAAAACGCAAATGGCCGAAAAAGTACTAGAGTGTCTGCTTTTTCCATCTCTCTTCCCATTGGCTGGGAAATCTCGCTTCCCCATTGGTCGAAATAGAATCTGTTTCTATTCTCCTACGCAGCGCCACGCGTCTTTACGCGTGGCGAAGCTGTCTGCTAGTGACGTCATATTTCGCGTAGCATAGCGAAGACGTGACAGTGTGAAGGGGCCTTTATTCTTCTACTACTATATATACTTCCTCTTTTCCTTAGACTTGTGTATTGATATGGGGATATATCCCAGACATTATTTATGACCTCTATGATCTTAGTTGTCAATTGGGCCTCTAAGCCGCTACCAACCAACCGTTACTAATCTTTCAAATTTCCATAATGTAGGTGGCACTGCATGTCAGCCTAATTTTTTATTTCACTGATTTCACTGCAGGTGGCACAGCCGACAAATCCGTCTGCTCAATCATAGCAAAGTCGCAATGGTTTTCTCGCAAGAAGATCGCATTGCCATTAAATTTTTATGCAAAAATAAGAAATTTAGTGCACTAAAGTTTTTGAAAGAATTTCATGAGAAGGGCTGCATGGTCGAGAAGTGCATTTTTTAAAATTTTGGCATCGTTTTTTTGGCTTATGGTGTATATACAGGCCCATGGGTCAAGTAAGGTCCAGACATGGCTATGAATGTCCCAGCAAGAGTTAAGTATGGGCCATACATGGCTATGTATAGTCCTTCAAGAGCCAAGTATGGCCCACACATGGCTATGTACAGTCCTTCATGGGCCAAGAATGGCCCATACATGGCTATGTACAGTCCTTCATGGGCCAAGTATGGCCCACACATGGCTATGTATAGTCCTTCATGGGCCAAGTATGGCCCACACATGGCTATGTATAGTCCTTCATGGGCCAAGTATGGCCCATACATGGCTATGTATAGTCCTTCAAGGGCCAAGTATGGCCCATCCAGGGTCAAGTAAGGTCCACATACGGCTATGAATGTCCCTTCAAATGCCAAATATGGCCCATACATGGCTATGAAGTATGAATGTCCCTTCAAGGGTCAAGTATAGGACATACATGGATATGAATGGCGTTCAAGGGTCAAGTATGCGCCATACGTAATAATTGTGTTTCTTCTAGGGCTAAGTATGGTCATGTATGGTCCCGAATTTGCTATGTAAGGTCATTTAAGGCCCAAGTAGGGCCCATATATGGCTATGAAACTTTTTCTAAACAATATTTCAAAACTTGTCATTATAAACTAAGATAGAATTTTAAAATTTTAAGTTTTAGTTTATTAATTTAAATTTATAAAACCAGTTTTTACAAACCTTTATAAATGTCTATAAATTACGATTATAAACCGTAACGAAAATGTATCTATTTCCCAAATCAAGATGGCCGCCTTCACGCGTGTTACAATTACGACATTTTGGTGTTTACAAAATGTGACCTAATTGTAACGCGTGTCGTGAATGTTATCTTTTGAAAGAACGAAATTATCATCGTTATCAAAAAATGAAATATGTTATTTTTGGGAGTGGGAAATATTTATGAACTGAGGATTGGCGTTTAATTGTAGGTTCGACATCTACTTTTAACATTTCACCAAATTGTTTATTATAATATCATGCCTTTGATATTTTTTTAAAAATCTTGAAATTATTTTTATTGCCCGTTGCAAATTTCGTAGCCTCGAGTTTAAAGTCGCTCTAATTATATGCTGATGAAATAAAACCAACTTTAATAATAATGTCTGTGAATTTAAAAAAAAAATTGTGCTCCAATTTTTATTACTGAATTTTACGCAAACTTAATTTTTATCCATATTGGAAATTTCAAGAAATTTTTATTAGATGCAGTTATTTTCAAGTTTACTTTGGATATTTTCGGTTTTCGCTTTTATTTATTGGAGCATTTGCTTCAGCTATGTTTGTTAGTATGTGAGCAGTTGCTTCAGTTATTTGTCTTTTAATTGAGCATTAGCTTGAGATTATTTGAGGTATATTGAGGTAAAAAAATAGCTTAAGCTACTTTTTTTACCTATTTTAGCATTTGCTTCAATTATATTCACCCTTATTTTAGCTTTTGCTTCAGTTATTTTTTCTTTTAATTGAGCATTTGCTTTAGCTATTTTTTCTTTTTTTTTGGGCATTTGCTTCCTTCCTTATTTGAGCTTTCTATACTTTAGCTATATTTATGCACCCTTATTGGAGCATTTGCTTCAGCTAATTTTGCACCTATTTGAGCACTTTCTCCCCTTTTTTGAGCTGCTACTTTGGCAATATTTGACCTTATTTGAGCATTTGCTTCAGCTAGGTTTTCACTTACTTGAACATTTGCTTCAGCTATTTTTGAGCATTTGCTCCCTTATTTGAGCTTTTACTTTGGCTGTGTTCATCCTTATTGGAGTATTTTCTTCAATTATATTCGCCATCATTTGAGCATTTGCTTCAGCTATTTTTGCTCCTATTTGAGCATTTGCTTCTGCTATTTTTGCTCCTATTTGAGCATTCGTTCGCCTTATTTGATCATTTTCTTCAATTATATTCATTAGTATTTTAGCATTTGCTTCAGCTTGTGCACCTATTTGAGCATTTGCTTATATTGGTTCTCAAAAATTATGGCTAGAGTGTGATTTATAATTTCTCATTAGCTAACCAAAAGCTTAGTATAATTTATCACGCAATTTCATCATCACCCAAATTAAATGCTCAAGTTGAATGTCTTAATAAAACGAATCTCATTTTTTTCATTTTTGAATTATGAGCAGACAAAGCCTTTGGCAAATTAAAACAAAAAACTGGTCAACCGCCATCTTGTATTTTTTTTATAATTATCTTAATATTAAGTTGTATAAAACATGCTGAATCATTCTGTTTCCATACAACATAAGTCTGCCAAAGTCATTAGCTCGAAAGCGTCGAGTTCATATGCCCATATATGGCTTGATATGGGAGTCACGAAGGTTTTGTTAATGGTGTCCAGGGTCATCTTGTGTTTTATGGCCACATATTCGGTACAATAAGATCAAGTTTTATTAGTTTTTTATGCAATTTGTTGATATTGAGGAAATAAACACATACGAGCCATGCATAGCCATGTTTGGCTCTTGATTAGCCATGCATAGCCATATTTGCCTCTTGATGAGCCATGCATAGCCATATTTGGCTCTTGATGAGCCATGCATAGCCATATTTGGCTCTTGATGAGCCATGCATAGCCATATTTGGCTCTTGATGAGCCATGCATACCCATATTTGGCTCTTGATGAGCCATGCATAGCCATATTTGGCTCTTGATGAGCTATGCTTAGCTTTATTTGGCTCTTGATGAGCCATGCATTGCCACATTTGACTCTTGATGAGCCATACATAGCCATATTTGGCTCTGGATGAGCCATACATAGCCATATTTGGCTCTGGATAAGCCATACATAGCCATATTTGGCTCTGTATGAGCCATACATAGCCATATTTGGCTCTGGATGAGCCATACATAGCCATATTTGGCTCTGGATAAGCCATGCATAGCCATATTTGAATCTTGATGAGCCATGTGGTAATACATGCACTCATACGACCATACATGGGACATGCATGCGCTTATATGGCCATACATGGGAAATGAGGCAATACATGCACCTATATGGCCATGCATAGTTGCGCCATGCATGTACTTATATGACCATGAATGTACTTATAGGGCCATACATGTACTTAGAGGGCCATACATGAACTTATAGGGCCAAACATGTACTTAAAGGGCCATACATGCATTTAGAGGGCCAAACACGTACTTAGAAGGTCATACATGCATTTAGAGGGCCACACATGTACTTTAGGGCCATACATGTACTTGTTAGGTCATATATGTACTTATAGAACCATGCATGCACTTATAGGGTCATACATGTATTTATAGGGCCATGCATGTACTTATAGGGCCATACATGTACTTGTAAGGTCATATATGTACTTATAGAACCATGCATGCACTTATAGGGTCATACATGTATTTATAGGGCCATACATATACTCATAGGGCCATGCATGTACTTGTAAGGTCATATATGTACTTATATGGCCATACATATACTCATAGGGCCATGCATGTACTTAGAAGGCCATACATGCATTTAGAGAGTCATACATGTACTTATAGGGCCATACATGTACTTATACGGCCATGCGTGTACTTATAGGGTCATACATATACTTAAAGGGCCATGCATGTACTTAGAAGGCCATACATGCATTTAGAGGGCCATACATGTACTTATAGGGCCATGCGTGTACTTATAGGGTCACACATGTACATAGAGGGCCATGCATGTACTTATAGGGCTAGTTCTGGTTTAGCTATATGTTAAGAAAGTTTCACAATTACTCAAATAGCTGCATTTCTTAAATTAACATCTGTCAAGATGGCGTCACCACACATGTCTAAAATTGTACATGTCATTGACTTCAAGTGCAAATAGTATTTTTATCCATTAATTGCAAATGGGGTGAGAATTTTCCTTTTATTTTTTTAAAAAATCTTTTACCCTTTTTTTTTGGTGTGTGGTTTGTTTATGGCTGACATTGCATGTAGAATGCATTTCGCCCGCGGCCACCAGGGGGAGCTCCGTCTTGTTTTCCAATGAAAACAAGGAGGGTTTTTCACAGTCACCTTTTTTTTTTGTAATAATAAAAAAGAGGAAGTTGCAACCGTGAACATTAGTCAGGTTTAAGGAATGTTGGGGGGCAAATTTCCTATTTTGGGCAAATGAACTAGGGGAAATAAGGTTTGTGTTTTTCAACAAAATTTCATTGATTACAGTCAAATTTTTCTACATCTGGATATTATAAAAATAGTAAAATTTTTTTTTGTTGATATTCTCAGAACTGTGGTTAAACTTGTTTTTTGTTTAATATAGTTTGAAAATAAGAAAGTGATTAATCAGATATTGATCAAACACATCCTTCGAAGTAATCAATAGAACAGACCTTAAAAGTTATCTAAAAATTTTTTTTTAGTAAATTATCTATTTATTTTAGTGATACAGTAGACCTGTCTAAAGGCATCCTGTGTAAATGAATAACCTCTCTAAATGCATAAAATGTGCCGGTTTCGACTTGAGACTTATGTAAAAATAAATAAACCTGCCTAAAGTAATAATCTCTAGTCACTGTATGGGGAAATTCCCTATTTGGCAGCCGTATGTGCGCATGTCTGCAGATTAACCTGTCTAAACGAATAACCTGTCAAAATGCATAAAATGTGTCAATCCCAATCTTGGGAATCATGTAAAAATGAAGTAACCTCCCTAAAGTAATAATCTTTAGCCACTGTACGGGAGAATTCCCTATTTGACAACCGTATGTGCGCATGTCTGCTGATGAACCTGTCTAAATGCATAAAATGTGCCGGAACCGACTTGGGACCCATGTAAAAATTAATGAACCTCCCTAAAGTAATAATCTCTATAGCCACTGTTTAGGGAAATTCCCTATTTGGCAGCCGTATGTGCGCATGTCTGCAGATTAACCTGTCTAAACGAATAACCTGTCTAAATGCATAAAATTTGTCAATCCCAATCTTGGGAATCATGTAAAAATGAAGTAACCTCCCTAAAGTAATAATCTTTAGCCACTGTACGGGAGAATTCCCTATTTGACAACCGTATGTGCGCATGTCTGCTGATGAACCTGTCTAAATTCATAAAATGTGCCGGAACCGATTTGGGACCCATGTAAAAATTAATGAACCTCCCTAAAGTAATTAATAATCTCTAGCCACTGTATGGGGGAATTTCCTATTTGGCAACCGTATGTGCGCATGTCTGCTGATGGACCTGTCTAAATGCATAAAATGTGCCGGAACCGATTTGGGACCCATGTAAAAATTAATGAACCTCTCTAAAGTAATAACTTTTAGCCACTGTATGGGGGAATTTCCTATTTGGCAACCGTATGTGTGCATGTCATCTGATGAACCTGTCTAAATGCATAAAATGTGCCGGACCCGACTTGGGACCCGCGTAAACATGATTGAACCTCCCTAAAGTTATAATCTCTAGCCACTGTATGGGGGGATTTCCTATTTGGCAGCTGTATGTGCGCATGTCTGCTGATGAACCCGTCTAAACGAATAACCTGTCTAAATGCATAAAGTGTGCCGGACCCGACTTGGGGCCATGTAAAAATTAATAAACCTCCCTAAAATAATAATCTTTTAGCCTGTAATCTTGGGCCTGTACACAGGGCCCATATATATAAATTTACCCCCAGATTTATAAACATAATTTTTTTTAGTAAATATTTAGCATATTTTTGTGTAATATATGTGCCTAAAAACACGAGTCTTATCTCAAGGTTTTCTTTAAATTATTTGACAACATTTGTTTTTCAGTCATAAATTTATCTGGTTTTGCATGAGTTTTTTTGGTTTTTTTTTTCATACAAAAAAAAACCTCCACGTTTGATTTTCTACTAATTTTAAATGTTATCTCGACTTTAGGTCAGCGTGTTGTTTTAGCTGTTTTTTTATCCACCTTGTTTTCTGTCGTTGTTTATTAAACATCTTGAAATCCTGTCGTTTTATAAGATTAAATATTATTTTTAAAACGATTTTTAATTCAGCGACCTAAATATCTTCTAGGCTTAATTCAGGTTTCCAAATTGACCTCTACATGGATTTAAAAACATGATTTTAAATTCATCTTCGGATTCAGGTGTCTGGCGTTTAAGTATTGTTGGTACAACTTATCCTGTTTTATTCATAGATTAAATTTAATGCCTTTTTTTAATTCCTTAATTTATTTTTTGCAGACATAATTAATATTATTATGAATAAACACTTAAAGTTGTAAACTTATGTTTCATACATGAAATGTCATGTATGACAATTCACAGGATAATTATGATCCATACATGTCCTTACATGTACAGTATATGGCTTTCCACCTTAGTAAACTTAAATTTACTCTAATTAAGGCACATTTAGGGTTAAATATAGCTTATCAAGCACCAAATAAGGCCCATAGATGGTTTTACATGTACATAGCCCATCAAGGACTGAAGATAGCCTACACATAGCCATTTATGACTCATCAAGAGTCAAGTTTGGCCCATACATGGCTATGATTGGTTCTTTAAATGACAAGCAAGGCCCATGCATGTATGGCTATATATGGTCCTTTGAAGGCCAAGTATATCCCATACGTGGCTATATATAGCCCACAAATGGCTATATAAGGCCCATACTTGGTTATACATAGCTATGTATGGCCCGTCAAATGACAAGTATGACCCATGCATGTCTATGTATGGCCCTTCGAAGGCTATAGTAAGGACCACACATTGCTATATCTGGCTCATTCGTGGCTATACATGAGCAAGAAATGGCTATGTGTATATGGCTCATACTTGGCTACTCATATAGCTATGTATGGCCCTCCAAATGACAAGTATGGCCCATGCATGTCTATGTATGGCTCTTGGGAGGCTATAGTAAGGACCGCACATTGCTATATCTGGTCCAATCGTGGATATACATGGTTATGTGTATATGAACCATACTTGGCTATACATAGCTATGTAGGGCCCTTCAAATTACAAGTATAGGCCATAAATAGCTATATGTGGCCCATTTTTGGCTATTCATAGCTGTGTATGGCCCTCCAAATGCAAGTAAGGCCCATGCATGTCTATATATGGCCCAGTTATGGCTATACATAGCTATGTATGGCCCTTCACATGACAAG
>JAQGBW010006325.1:0-10750 GCA_034698625.1 Julus scanicus
GTTGTCTGCTAGTGACGTCAGACTTCCGACGCAAGACCGAAACGCAGGAAAAACGCGAATGTGTGAAGGAGCCTTAAACTAATTTTTCAAAGTGATACAAATATTTGAAACTGATCAAAAACTAGTAATAAACTGATATTAGGTTTTGTAATAAATATTACTAGTGTATTACTAGTTAATATTACATTAATTCACTTTTATTTTATATAATTTCTCCCAGCTAGTGTTGTTCCATTTTATGTTGTTCCATTATATTGTTCCATGCTTATAATGATAAAAGTAAAATTTTAACTCCTGATAATAGGGATTTCCATTCTCAAAAACTAAACCTTAGTCGAATGATGTAATAACGCCAGAATATATTGTCTCGTTTATCTTTTTTTTTTTTTTTTTTTTTTTTTTGTTACTCGCAGTCTTCTTCTTCTGCTCATTACTCGGTGTTTTCCTCTGCCTTTTTTATCGTCTCTCCATCCTTTTCCATCACTGATTCTCTCTCTTTACTCTGGTCAGGCTTCATTACGACTGAGCTGCGATGGCAACCGAAATCTTTTGTCATCTAGCAGAAGAATTGGGGGTGGAGTGTTGTTGTCTCGTGTACTCTCCACCATTTGACAAAACCAAAGGACAAACCAACCGGAAAAGACGGGCAGGGTACAAAAAAAAAATGAGATACTTTTTTCTTAACTCTTCAACATGTCATGTTAGTATTAAGCGAAGAAGAGATGATGATATTGCCCAAGTAGAAGAAGAAGAAGACTTCACCCCGTGCATTCGAGCTACGACCATTGTGTACGTCGGTGCTTTCGGAAATGTTACGAGAGTGGACCATCTCCCAAGCATGTTCGATCCGTGCCATCATTTTGTTTGCCAAAGTGAAACAAGATCAACAAGGGCAGTCAGCAAAAGAGGAAAAAACAAGAGGTTCTCTCTCTATATATATATATACATACACCAGTGACAGCGATGATGTTCATTGTGCCAGCTAACACTCAAAAAACGAGCAAATCCATGTATACGCTGCCAGAAACAGGATCGAATTAATGATTTCGTGTTTATCGAACAGGCTTTAGGGTATATGAGTGTATATAGCTTTCAAAATGCCTCTTGGAAGCACGTACTGAATGGACCAAAAGGCAA
The DNA here is from genome assembly GCA_034698625.1 of Julus scanicus. Taxonomy (NCBI): domain Eukaryota; kingdom Metazoa; phylum Arthropoda; class Diplopoda; order Julida; family Julidae; genus Julus; species Julus scanicus. The sequence continues at coordinate 1,138 of JAQGBW010006325.1, forward strand.
AGCTCGTTAACTTCACCTGCAACTATATAACGAATCTAGTTATAGTTAACGAATATCATCAAGTCATCCATCGAAGACATCATTATTAATGAGAGAGAACAAACAAAAAAATACGTGATATTATCAAAATAGAGAAAGCAAGAGGTAAAAAACTGGACATCGTACATGGTTAACTAACTCACTAGGCTATCGTTCGATTAATTGGTCCAATTAAGCCACACAAATGCAGCTGGACCATCCAATCTAGATACAATGTATACTCAACAATGTTAGCTCAAAGTGGCCATAAATACACTGCAAGTCATAAAAAAGTAGAACCCAATAAAAAAATCCCAACTTCGTGAAAAATGCTTCCATTTAAATGGAATTTTGCAGTGTTCTATTTTAATTCGTAGAGTTCTCCGGGAAAAGTTTTACAAATCGAAGGTTAATAATATCGAAGACTCGAAACTACGAATTAAGAAAACTTGGATTGAGCTCGACCAGCGGTATAATCGATTCGTCAATCAAAGAATGGGGCGTTAGACTCCGGGCTTATGTAAAGGCCACCGGGAAATATTTTGAGCACATTTTATAATTCATTTTTTGTTTCTACACTATTGTTCTATGTAAATGCCAAATTTAATTTTTCACGAAGTTGTCATTTTTTTTATTGGGGTCTACTTTTTTATTACTCACAGTGTATAGCTCAAGACAGCAACTTGATTTTTTGTCATGGAATTCAGGTTATTCAGAAGGTTTCTACGAAGGGGAGTATAACGTAAATATCCCCTCTTACGTTGAAAAATCACAAACCAGAAAACTGTTTCCCATGCAGAGCGCGGGTTCCAACCCCGAAAGACAAGCCTACTGAGAGAACAAAACATCTGCTCTTATAACTGTCGAAAAACTGCCAATATTTGGACCAAGCCACCCTTTTTATTTACAATCTGTACGGTGCAGCCATGCCCCCGAAACTGGCGCTACAGTTCCGAGACACCCCTAATAAATTTTTCAAAAAATTCAATCAATCAAGGGCATAGAAAATACACGGGTGTCCATCAGTTCACTCCTCCCATCGTGCCACGCTATAAGGAGGGGCAGTTTTCGAGAGTGGAGTCGTAATTTCACGTGCTATGAAAGCAGTTCATCCGTCGGACCAAATTAATGATCCCCACGCCTCGTCTTTCTACGTCGTTTATGAAGCGACCCTCTCCACCTTAGGTCTTTTTACTTCCACTTGCCTGCTCCCAACCTAGCACTGTTTGGGCTTCATCCGTGAAAACACGGTCATCCGTCTTACACGTTTTCCCCATCACGGATCACGCGTTGGAGACATAATGGTCGCTGCTAGGGGGTTGCCATAAGCGATGCGAGCGCCATCAATGGGATTTCGTGGCCCATCACGGATGGCTGACCCCATACATTCGAACAGACTTTCCGCCATCTTTGAGGTCAGTGTGCCGGAGGAGAGTTTACATTTACCGTTAGGGCTCTCGGTCCCTATTACAGATATTGCAATACATAGTGTTTATTTTTACTTGATTATGGCATTTTGAAATGTAATGTACATGTGCACTATTCTATAGATAGTTAGGTTACATATAGTAGTTAGGGACCTGCATACTTTTACTGATTCGCTATCTAAGCAAGATGGTATTCTGTTGGGTTTTTCAAAGTTTGAAAAGTGGATTTTCTAGCATACAGAGCAAATGTTTCAGTATACATGAAACACGCAAACCCCAAGCATACAAACACTCAAAGACAAACCTGAAACAACATGTTGCTGAATGCAGAGGTGTCTCCACCAAAACTTGAACAAATGTGTCCAGTTTATGGCGCTTTTACCAAGTGGCAACATTTTTGTTCCTTTGATCCGGACCCCCTCCCGAGCGATCGCCAAAATGTTGCCGAAACCATGCTTCTGGTAACATAAAAACGTCATAAGTTTGCTCAAACATCAAGGAAGACAAACTTTAAATTTATTCATTTATTCAATGCATGATTCAGCGTCATTGGGCCAGTTAGGAGGATAGGAACAAGGCTGTTTTGGCTTAATAAAGCGATAATCACAATTATTTACAATATACAAAATAACTTATAATTAAAAATATCAATAGTATAATTTGATGGGGATCTACAATCTAGATCACGGATGGGTGCCCCCAAAGTCATTACAGCAGATGGTGCTCGTGCCATGTTCACGTGATGTACGATCGAAGCGCCCCCTTCCATTATGTCATGGCCACCCAAACGCCCTCCGGCGAGTAAAACTGGGAGGTTTATTGTTTACAATATAGGCTGAACCGTAAAATGTAAGGCAGGGTGAAGATAACGCGAGAAATTACCTTTTTAGGAAAGTAAACGCTTTTTTTTTTTGCTACTTTTTGACCGGTGTTTTTGTTTTAAAACTTTTTCCATAACAGGTGTTAAACGGTTCAAGAAAAATTAATTACTTTTTATGACCAGCAGAAGCAGGATACATACGTCACTCGAGTAGCCAGCAGTACCATCTGTCGGTGTTAATTATGTGTTTGATTGAATTTCAATGAGTGCTGCCTATTAATAAGGACATTTAAGCACTTGATGCAGCCATTGTTGAAATTTTGAAAGTCACTTTTGTTATCAATAACCAGCAATTACACCACGTCATTACATGTTCAATGAATTTTTAGTTAAGATCTTATTTTATTACTACTGGACGTTAACTGATTATTACACACACTACAGTACAACTTGTAGATCATGTTGTTTTCAAATAAATAATCAATTTTTGATAATTATCTAAAATGTTGTACTATACAAGTCGGCACTTGTGACAACTTTTTCAAGTGTTTGTAGCCATGTTTTGGCTGAAAACACACGAAACTCGACTCTCATTAATACAAAAACATGTTTGTTGAAATTTTTAGTGTTAAATTACATCCCCCGGAAGTAAATATTGCCAGCAATTACGGGCACCGCACGACCTTGTAAGCCTATTAATATACGTGAATTCAAGGGCAACGACAGGTATCGACAATAGGCCACGGCGATGTAGTGCCAATTATTTCATAACCAAAATTAACACTTTGATGGAAAAGTAAATATTATAAGGAAGATTTTCAAATAAACTTTTCGAGCAGTTTAATTGGACGAAATATATAGATCGACAAAACGAAATTAAATTGGCGGAAATATCCTGTCTCCAATATCCATTAAAATTTGTTCATCATCTTCATTTCCCATCATTAGGAAATGGTGTTTGTTGATCGAAAAACTCGAGTGTTCATGCAATAAACAACAATAAACAACTTAACGAGAACTCGAAAACTTTTACATGTCATAACGCCGCGTATAATAATGCTTGTTTTTGCAAAATTCAGTATAGTGTCATTATATAGATTCTTCCAAACTGAAAGTGAAAACAAACTGGATTTTTTTTTATTTTCATATCAGACTTTATTGAGTGTTTTAAATAAGGCAATACTTTTTATTACACGAATCCATTTAGGGGCCATTCAAAAAGGGCGCCCCCGAAATTCCTTCAAAATTTAACTACCCTCCCCCTCATAGACGTCCTTAATTTTTTTTTAAAAAGTAGGGTGTCCAGAAAGTTTGTTGGAACTTACTTAGTCCCATCCCGTAAATTTCCAAGCACCCACCTCGTTACATTGCACGACATTTTTTCTAATTTTTCTGATTAACGGAAACTTCCTGACCTCGAAGGGAAATTCCAGCATAAAATTGGTGTTTAACACAAACTTAGGCATAAATCCCGACTTTCCCGAAATTGGGACTGGGGACATATTTCTTCTCATGTCCATTTCCTCTTTCACTGACCTTAAGAACTCAATTAACATGGTGTCCACATGCCAGCAGTCCCCCCTTTACCCCCTACTTAAGGACGTCCTTTTTGAATGGTCCCTTACTGCATTTTTATCATAGAATTTCTGTCTACTGAATAGGGAGGGGGGGCCCCAAAGCCCAAAATTTCAATCCGACATTTTGTTCTGCTAAAAATCCCCACTGATAATTTAAAACTTGCAGATTTTCGATATTTTCGAGCAGTGTATATATAGTGGTGCATTTCGCCTTTAACCAGTAGACCGCCATTAAGGCACAGGCTTAACCACTTTGGCTGCCATAAATAAGGCGAACCAAGGGGTTATTAAGCGCGAATCGAAACGAGGGAAAAGGCAAATCCAGCGAACGTTATTAGCACATTGTTCCCTAATGATTAGGTATTAAGGATTCATGGATCTTGCGAGTAATTTACGGGTGCCGTGTTTACCATTAATTAGTCGAAATCGAGAAGCCCCATTTTACGTGCGGCGCAATTCACTCCACGATTCGGGCCATCCGAGGGGGTTTAGGGCAGAAACAACAACCAACAAACTCCTATTTGGGACAAGGACGCCACTATATATCCACATATAGCGAAGGAGTATTTTTAAATGATTTTCGGGAAAAACCTATTACCGAAAACTCGGCCAGGCAACAACCTTTCATTAGACCCATCGATGCAATTTCATGCTTCACTATTTCCATTTTGTTCATTAACAAATTATAGTGTGTGTGAAACTCGTGAAATTCGAGGAAGTGGAGTTTATATCGAAACCTTGCACGCTTTCACCTTGTTTCACGCATTATGTTCATATTTACAAATAATGTGTTTAGTGTTACCATGAAGTTGAAGGATTTGGGACGGTTTTCGGAAATTAACCACGCATACTGTACCATTTTTTTAAACTGATTATGTATAAGTATAAAGTAGCTACTAAAGCTCAACAGTGACAAAAACCATATAAATTTAAGGGAAAGAAATTATAACTAATGATAGCATAGGTATTGTGTTTCACAGTTTCAAATTAGGCATCACTTTTTCAACACGTATACGCAATTTATCTGAATTAGAATTTCAAGCGACTATTGATGACGTCCTAAATATAGATCGATTGGTTGGTTAAGCGAGAAATGGCCGGTTAATCCGGAGTTCATAAAACAACAACAAAACTTAGCAGCATATTTAAATTATTACAACTATGCAATTCTTTGTTATATATCAGGGTGTCAAATACATTTACTGGAAAAATGCAAGCAAATTTCAAGCATTTCAAAGCTTATTCTTTAAATTTCCAAGAACTTCACCACGACTTATCGATCACCACAATATTTTCCTAAAGAGTACATTTTTTTATGGATTAAAAAAATCTGCATTTGGCATAGGTATTGGATTTTTTTACGAATATCGGGATCTGGTGTTTAACACGAATTTCAAGCATAATCCCAGACAGTGGCAATTTCAATTATCGTGCCCTTCTGATTCCGCTGGTTAAACCGGAGAGCCGGATAAGAGGGTTCCAGTTAAGCAGGCTTCTACTACACATTGTCAACATTTACAATTCAAATGTCCTTAAGCTGCATGGTCAACAAAGTTCTGACACCATCTTGTAAGAGCGAGTCAGTATTATTCTACAAGAACTATCGTTCGGAAAGTATAATTAAGGCAAAGATGGCGCATGTTGTTTTTTATATAGATTTCTCAATGGCGTAATAATTATCGATCGGTCATTATACAAGGTAGCAGCATCGGTGGTTATACACGGCGGCCACCAGCGCCATCTCGGTGCAACCGCCCCATTAGCCAGCAAACCCGAGGGATGCATAAATCTCCCGTTAACTATTAAAACTGTCGATGAAGGGAATACGATCCCTAATTCAGAAAATGAGGAAGGAGAGTTAACAAAAATTAATGGCTGAATAATTAGCCCACCGAAAACAAAGGAAATGGGTGGTCCTTCCACCCCCAACGGAAAAGGGTGAGGGGTGAGAAGGGGGCAAAAGTCACGAAATACACAAAGATTCATTCAAGTTGGCGTTTAAAACAAATTACGTTGCAGCCTAACGCCATGCATATTTAATGATGAATATGGGAATGTCGTGAGATAATTAGCGCATCACACGCTTTGTCTGTGCAAAGCGTATAGACGATGAGGGAAAAAAATAGAAATCTGGGTGTGGAATAATTAAATATGGGGTTAATTAGCATTCTGCCAACAATTACCAATGATACATTCTCGCATAATCAAGATATCCGCTAAAATTATAATGCCATTTGTTTGCAAACGCATCCTAATATCCGAGAGCTTAACTGCTGTACAACAGGTCAAAAAACATTTTAGGATGAATAGACCACTAAATAGCTATAAACGTTACTAATTCAAAAAAATAACCCATTAAAAACATTACCGTAGAATTCGATTCTCCCCATGCAAGTGTTATTAAGTTATTGCCAAACTAATTTTTCCCCCAATATTTTTTGTAAGAATACGGTGAACTAGTACTTATTAAAAGCTAAGGGGTCATCGCTAGTCCCCTACTTACCTATAATTGCCTTCTTCAAGCCCCGTGGCTTTGCTTTCATTTTGGTAAATCAATCGAAAATTGTGCTCCTTTGATCCTAAAGAGGGCGATTACCCGTGCACCCCCTGATCACCTTACCCCAATTTTATTTTTTGAAAAACCCTACAAAAATACCTTGAACTCTGTAATCGATTTAGTTCACCACAGCTACCCATCTTTTCATATCTTTCTTAGGAAAACTGCATGAATGGATCTCGACAATCCATTTTCGCCTTATTTAGACAAATTACAGAGCAGTATATAGGAGGCCCTTGACTTTCTTCAAATTTAGCCCTTGTTAGACCCTTCCCCTTCTGTTTTTTTTTTGCTCCCTTTTTGAAGGACATGTTTGGCCAAAGAACCTATTAGTTTTCAAAAACCCTTAGTCAGATTAGTTTTGTATTTGTGAGTCTGTAATTGGAATTTTTTTATATTTCAAATCTGGTGCAATTTCCAAAAATGATTAACCTTTTTGATTGCTGAGATGGCAATTTTTATGTGAAATAAGCAGTTTTGTATTAAATTACACAATAATGTTAAGGTGTTTTATCTATACGTTTATAGATAATAAAGGGTATCAGTCCAAAGATAATATATAGTACATATTTACAAATAAATATAAGGTTACATACTATAGGATACATTTTAAGGTTTACACCCTTATGGAAAAAACTAAGTGCAAACTGATTCCCTAAAAATTGATTGCTGAACAGTTGCCTAATTGACTGTAAATTGGTGATATTTGTTTCGAATTGATACTAGTTTGCCATCTGTTTGCAGGATTTCATAACCATAAACTGCTATGTAGGTCCCTTTCAAATGTCATGGTCCTAAAAAGGACCGGTTTCCAGTATGGCGAGATTCCACCAAACTTCAACATCTTTGTATTTTGTAGCAACAACTCTTCATCATTTCTTCCCCTTATCTCGTCTTGGTAAATCATCAAAAACTGAACTGCAGAGAACAAACTTGCAGAGTCTTTGCAAATCACCTATATTTCAAAAAAAATAAATTGAATCAGTTTAGAATGAATTATAGGAAATAAGTTTATGTAAATTAGCGGAATTCCCGAATTAACAAATCTAAATTGCCCGGTTCCTTCAGAACGCTAATTTATTGTGAATTAATAAATTGAGGACCTACTACATGGGCAGAACTTTGCAAACCAGGCAATAACAATAAATTGTTCAATAGTGCTTTTCACCATGACTCAATCAGTTCATTTAAGGCACTGAAATCTAATTAAGGGCAGTTTGAGGAATGCTAGTTAAACAAAACCTATATTGAAAATATACTTAACTTGTTTTAGTCATTTTGCATTCCATTTTTTGCAGTAATTCCAACATAAATCCAAAGCAGCAAACACTAGAAGATTCTACTGTATAGGGCAATTTCTGAGCTGCCAGTCAGTGGTTATGTCTTGCACTTATTTTAAAAGAATATACCTTATATACTCTATATGTATATATATGTATGTATACATTTATATTTATATCTTACCTTAAATATTTTTTTGTTGCAATTGCAGTTTTTTCTTTCAAAATTGGAAAGTAAAAAATCGAAAGAAAATGTACTGGAAAGGGCCCAAAAATGACTTCAGAAACGTACACAAATGGCGTAAAAGCGGAGGTAAGTTTTTTGTGACGCAAGTTTTCGGTGGCTTAAGTTTTTAGCGGTGCCAAAAAAACTTGCGCCGACAAAAACTTGTACTGCAGTTTTTTGCAGCATAAGTTTGTGTCGGCACAGGTTCAAGTCGGTGCAGGTCCGGATCGGCGCGGGTTCAGGTCGGCGCGGGTCCGGGTCAGCGCTGGTTCTGTTTGGCGCAGGTCTGAATTGGCTCTGGTTCCGTTCAACGTGGGTCTGGTTCGGGTTCTTGTCGGCGCAGGTCCGGGTTAGGGTCGGCGCGGGTTTGCGTCAGCCAGGTTTGGGTCGGCGCTGGTCCGGGTCTGCGCGGTTCCGTTTGGCGCGGGTTCGGGTCAACGTTGGCTGGTTCCGGATCGGCGCTGGTTCTGTTCGGCGTGGGTCCTGGTCTGCGCGGTTCCATTCGACGCGGGTCCGGGTCGGCGCTGGTTCCGTTTGGCGCGGGTTCTGTTTGGCGTGGGTCCGGGTCGGCGCTAGTTCCGTTTGGCGTGGGTCCGGGTCGGCGCTGGCGCGGTTTTATTCGGCGCAGGTCCAGGTCGGCGCGGTTCCGGGACGAAGTGTTTCCATTCGGCGTGGGTCCGGGTCGGCGCGGATCCAAGTCGGCGCTGGTTTGGGTCTGCGTGGGTCTGGGTCGGCGCTGGTTCCGTTCGGCGTGGGTCCGGGTCGGCGCTGGTTCTGTTTGGCATGGGTCCGGGTCGGCGCGGTTTTATTCTGCGCGGGTTCAGGTCGGCGCGGGTCCGGGTTGGCGCTGGTTCTGTTTGGCACGGGTCCGGGTCGGCGCTGGTTCCTTTTGGCGCTGGTCCGGGTCTGCGTGGGTTTGGTTTGACGCGGGTCCGGGTCATTGTGGGTCCAGGTCGGCGCGGGTCCGGGTTGCTGCGGGTCTAGGTCGGCGCGGGTCCGGGTCTGCGTTGGTCCGGGTTCGGTTTGACGCGGGTCCGGGTTCGGTTTGACACGGGTCTGGGTCAGCGCTGGTTCTGTTTGACGCAGGTCCGGGTCGGCACTGGTTCCTTTTGGCGCCGGTTCCGTTCAGCGTGGGTCCGGGTCTGCGTGGGTTCGGTTTGACGCGGGTCCAGGTCGGCGCTGGTTCTGTTTGGCATGGGTCCGGGTCGGCGCTGGTTCCTTTTGGCGCCGGTTCCATTCGGCGTGGGTCCGGGTCAACGCTTTTCCGGGTCTGCGCGGGTCCAGGTTGGCGCTGGTCTGGGTCTGCGTGGGTTCGGTTCAACGCTTGTCCGGGTCGGTGCGGTTTCTGTTCGACGTGGGTCCGGGTCGGGTTCGACGCTTGTCCAGGTTAGTGCGTTTCTTTTCGGCGCAGGTCCATGTCGGCGATGGTTCGGGTCGGCGTGGGTCCGGGTCGGCGCGGGTCCGGGTTCGGTTTGACGCGGGTCCGGGTTCGGTTTGACGCGGGTCCGAGTCGGCGCTGGTTTCTTTTGGCGCCAGTTCCGTTCGGCGTGGGTCCGGTCGGCGCGGGTCCAGGTTGGCGCTGGTCCAGGTCTGCGTGGGTTCGGTTTGACCCGGGTCCGGGTCATTGTGGGTCCAGGTCGGCGCGGGTCCGGGTTGGTGCGGGTCCGGGTTCGGTTCGAAGCGGGTCTAAGTCGGCGCTGGTTCTGTT
>JAQGBW010006326.1:0-10750 GCA_034698625.1 Julus scanicus
TCCATAGGTTTTGGTGATCGCGTTTTCAACTCAGCTTAAACTTATACAAAGACTTCCACTGCATCCCTGGTCTCACAGTTCTCAACAATCACTTCTTTAAAAACAATTAACACATCTTGGAACATCACTGCAATAATATTGCAAAAAGTTCTTGAGCGCCTTTTTAACAGAAACTTAACAACCATCTTTCAAAAAGTTGCATCTTGCAAAACAGATAATCGACTGATTTTGGAAGCATTTCATCAGATTCATGCAAATTGCTAACCATGCAGTTGGGTGTATTGAAATATCCATTGAAAAATAGCCATTTTAATGAGCAGGAAATTTGCTATTTTTCATTGTAGGACCTGAGTTTGCTGACACTTTTATCCCAACGTTTTATGAGATTGTGTATACCCTCGTAAAATGCGTTATGTGCAGATATTGTCGAACTGCAAGTTTCACATCATCGTCTGTTTGGAATTTTTGACTATTCAAGTGTTCCTTTAGTGAACCCGACCTTTCACCAAGCGACTATCATTTCTTTGGGCCACTGGTAGGAGCGCCTTGACCAGCAAACCCCAACAAACATTTTTTCTGTTGATCCAGACCGTCTCTTGAGCGATCGCCAGCAAATACCGAAATGTTCGCTGACAACTGACATTTTTCGCCAAAAGTTTCATGGAACTTCTGAACGCAAAACTGGCAAGCAAACATTTGTTCAAAACATGTTTCGAAAACCGTGCTTTTGTTTCTTGTTTACTTTGGTGCATACCAGCCTTTACAGACATCAACGTTTCCAACATTGCGTTTCACAACACTATTACCGTCGATTTAATATTTAGGTTTGTTGGGAATATGCGTATTTCAAAACCAGGGACTTCCAAGTTACGGCTCGTCGCAAACTTGAGACTGGCTGAATAAAATCCGATTTACGTTCACTCCTATACTTCGGCTTGTTTTCGGACAAGGGCTTTCAAAGTTTATTAGGTTTACCACTCAAGAGCTTCCAGCGTCCATTTAGGAATGTAGGGACTCTTGAAAAATGAAAGTGCTTTGAAAACCTTTCAAGAGCCAGGCACAGAGGACAAGCAAGGGCAATCAAATGTAAATGGCCGCACAAAGTAGGGCAATAAAGCCAGTGTGACTCCAACATTTATGCCATATTATCTTCCATATTTGTCCATATACATTTATGATATTCTTAATGTATAAGTATGTCTGAAAACATTTTTAGAAACACTGTTTCGTGTTTCCAAATCTTTCTTCTGGTGCATACCCACCTTTATACATTTTTAACAGACTATGTTGAAATACAGAAACGATAAGTTTAGCATAAATTGGATATGTAAAGAGACATAAGGAGTCAAGGACATTTGCATATGAACATCATAACAAGAATTCTAAAACTTGAAACCATTGTAGAAGTCGTAGATGTAAATGCATATCAATTCCCTCGCTATTGCATGTGTATATAAGGACTATTTTCTTTCTGCACCGAAGCCATTCATGACATATTATTTCCCTCAAGGTGTTCATTAAAAATGAAATTTAACCGAAACCAATGTCCTTGTTGGAGATTTTCAGGAAATTGATTCATCTTGATTACGCTATAGTAGCGCGTTAAATTACTTAAGTCAATTAAAACAGGCCGATGAAAATGAAGTAGTCTATAAAGAAAGAGTTTGCCTTTTTTTTAATCATTTTACTCTTCCGCATTGCGGAATTTTCCAAAGTACCTAAATTGAGTCTCTCGAGGCATATTTACTCAAATACGAAGGTTGATTAGGTACGATTACACCGCAGTTAGAAAAGATAACAATAACATATAAATGTGATCGAAATATCCAAATGAAATTTGGTATTCCTGCAAGCGAATTTCAAGCACAATTTTTATTGTGACACCTGTTGTGTGTTTTTGCTAAAGTTGTCAAACTTTCACCTCGGGAGGAATAATGCCGTAAAGTACACTACGCCGACTGGCCGAAAACCGACTTTATGACGTCAGCAAGTCGGCTACCGAGAATCGGAAGCACAGGCCACATTTTTGGCGAATATTCGGTTGCAAAACGATAGCAAGATTTTTTTCGAACCTGGATTTAATTTTTGGAATTTCTTCATCATTAAAAGATAAATTTAAAAACATAATTTACATGATAGTTCATGCAGTTTCTATTCAGTAAAATGGCCGGTGTCTGCTTGACTTAAATTCGAGAAAGCTATAGATATCGTTTCTCTTTCTCACGAATTGCTTTTTCAAAAAATAGCGTTGAAGTGGTACCTTTAATGAATGGTTTTAAAGTATAGCACAAATATTGGCTATTTTCAGGAAATTAAGCACGTAAAGCGAAAAGCCATATAACGAATAAATTTTTTCTGCATTGTGATTTTCATTTTTTTCCCCTTCTTAAACGAAGTGAAACCCAGAAGTTGTTTTATTGTTAGCCAAATCCGACCTTGTTTGTGCAAATTGGGGTAACTTATCACATTTTTTGACCACTTAATTCCGCATCTTTTTTGGGCCGTATAACGAAAAAGTACCATAATCAAAAAAAGCCGTATAGTGGGTTTTGCTTCAAAAAGTTGGACCAGTTTTCCCTGAAAAGCCAATGCCTTGAAAAATACATTGTCCCAAAGGTATACCCCACGTGATGGGGCAACTTTGGGCCAGAAATTGATGGGAAAATCTCTTCACCTGATAATCACACAGTAAAAACAATGCCATGTTCGGAAATCTTGTTGATTTAAAAAAATTACCTAAAAACTGACACAAGGTATCCACGACACGTCTAAAATGTGTATAAATGATTCGAGATGTTCTACAACTTGGAATTGTACCAAAAGTATTAACTCCATTTCGGGTGATCGATATTTTTCATCTGTACACGCTATATTCAGCAAAAAAACTTGCCCAAAGTGATCGGTTTCTGTCTGTTCTTCACATTTTCCGAAAATAACCATGGAATCACTTTATATTTACGAATGAATTTTTATTTTGAATAACAATGGTAACTTCCCATGGATGACCATATTATGGTGGAATTTTCTTGACGAATATAGGAGCACTTTTATGCCTAACAAATTTCAAGAATATTGGATTTGACGGATATAAAGGTTCCACAGTACATTGCATTTTATCTTTCATAGTCGGAACTGTCAGTTTTGCCATTTAAATTGGTTTGCTAAGATCAAGCACATATTGGCAAAAATAAAGTTGGACAAAAAAAAAATCAATTTATTGACAATAAGTAATCATTGTGGAACTTCATTGGCAGAGATAAAGACCACATACAAAGGACAGAAACTGTATCAAGGCGATCGATCAAGATCAATGATCAACTAGAAAACGTGAGAAAAGTAGGTCATGCACGCCTTTGTTATTGGTCATTGGGGCCTGCAATGATCTACACCACAGAAAATTTGATTGTTCATGGTCTAATATTGTCCTGAGTATTGGTAAAATGTAGAACATTTCCAAAAAGTAGAAATGATTGTGGTAAAAAAAAAATAAAACTTCAATCAAACTACCCAATGACTCACATTTAAAATTCCCACATGCCTGAGTACACATGTTGAAACATGTCTACACACAGTAAAAGTAAAACATATTTTCGTAAATTAAACCTGGTTTTATGACAGATATTTTTTAAAAGACATTTAATTGGAATTAAGATAATTTAAATGTCATTTTAGCGTTTGAAATTCACGAAGATAATTAATTCAGTCATATAAAACTTCATTTTAAGTTGCAATTCGTATGCTTTATCGCATACAGTATAACAATAAAAATAATTCAGTCATGCAAAATGCCTTAACTTGAGATATGATATATGTTGTGTATATGTAAGGAGCCGTCCATAAATGACGTCACGCACTAAAGGGGGGGGGAGGGTCCACACATTTGTGACGATTTGTGACGAGGGTGAGGGGGTGTTTAAGATATGTGACGTAGCGTCAAAAATTAAAATGCGCTTTTTGAATTTTTTATTTATTTAATGATAATGTAACCCTTTCAGTTCTTCTTATGGCTGAAGGGATTTCGATGAAACTTATTACACATGTTTATGTGACTCATATCACTGAAATCTGCTATATTTTTCTCCCAATTCCACGACTCTTTGGAGGGTGAGGGGACTGAGCTTTGTGACGTCATATTTGAGGGGGGGGGGAAGGGAAAGCAAAGTTGGAAGTCTGACTTTTTGTGACCAATTTAACATTAGGGGGGGATGTCAAAAATCTGCCAAAATCGCATGACGTCATTTATGGACGGCCTCTAAGACATTCATACTTTTGATATAGCATATTTATGATATGATCACCTATACATGTATGTGTGATAATGTGCCATAATTAAGTTTCAGGTTACATCAAAAGTCAAAACGTTTGTTAAAAACGGATTTTACGCTCAGAACCACCATGTGCATGCTTAACAAAGTCTCGATCGTTAATGCAGCAGCAACTCGATAAAGATCTGCTTAATAAGCTAATATCATGGTATAATTAAGTCTCAATAATTAAACTTCGCTATTTTGTGAATATTGACATTTGGAATTTCTCCCATTTATACGCTTTCATCGACCATTACTATCTTTTCTATCACACTATTTTTAGTTCAGCGGGTAGCTCAGAGGTTTCAGCTTTGCTAACTGCAGTTTATCGTCTTTTTTAGTGTTTATTTTAAAAACAAATTTAGACGTATTTTGCATTTAAGACAATTAAAAAAGTCCAATATAAGTTCTCGATTTTCTCTTCGATTTTAGGCATGACATTCCCCATAAATTATATACAGCATATTCATATATGGCCCATGTATCATATTCATGGCTACATATGTATGTAGGGCCCATATATACATTGTTATTTTTGCATCTCTACCCATGTATATACAAAAACACATATGCGATATTCATGTATAAATATACCATATATACAAGCATATAGGAAATATACATCACAGTATGTATAGATACTGGCTATTGATGGATGACACCCCACATGCAATATAAGGTGAAAATCATTACAGTAGAGTAGACCATTGCTGTTTTATGTAGCCCATATGTTTCCAATATGGCTCATCAATGGCCAACTATATGGTAAAAGCTGGCCAATCATGATCCATATACATATGACTCATCAATAACCAAATATGGCCTATCAAGGGTCACACATGACTGTGGTTTAAGTGGTTTTCCACATTTGTTTGTAGGTAAACGACAGGATAGTTCCAGCCGACCGACCCCAGCGCGGGTTACGGCGCTTGCCTCTCGATCCTAAAGTGCCGGGTTAGCTCCCTGGTCGAGGTATATTTTATAGAAGAAATTGTTTCTGTTTTGAGAATAAAAATGCAGACTTAATGCTCACCAGCACGATTCGAGCAAATCATCCAAGAATGCACAAGACATAGAATTTGGCAGACCATCTCACGCTGGGATTACTCCAATTGCATGAAAAACAATCATCTTATTCAAGAGAACGAAACGACAATATTTTTGGATTGTCTTTATCTCTGACAAAGCCAAGAAGAAAGTCTGTTTTCCTCTAGGTCATTCAAACAATGCCCAGCAATGTTCATATTGGCCTTCATCTGTTTTCCATTGTTTTCTTGTTTAGGTTTACTCGCTGAAAACAAAGATGAAATTCTTTCTGTTGACTGAACTAGTCACCTTGCTATGTCAATTGAACCAAGAGCAATATACTGTATGCTATTCCAAATGTTCCGAAACGCCATGGTGGTCCTTGAAGAATTTCTATTCTTTCTGCATTCAGTTGATTTTGAGTCTTTGGAAATAGTCATCACCAATGGATATGATACGCAATTTTAATCTACACGCCGTTGGTGAAATTTATATATGAACACATTTGCTTAATTTTTAGCATACTTTGTCTAACATTGCCGGAAACTAAATTAATGAGGAATGACCCTCCATATGCATTGTTTTCTTAATTTGCTTCAAATGTGGAGTTCTTTTGATATCTCTGCCAATTAAATGTTGTTTTTGTTTAGAAGTACACCAAAAATGAACAGTTTTTGTTAGTTTCCTTAGTTGGGTGGTTCCCTCAAGAGAAAACAACTAGGCAATTACAACTATACGAATATGTAAAAGCACCATAAAATGTGGATACCTTGGGATAATTCGGGTGGTAACTTTAACTTTTGACCAGTAGGAATGTCTTAACCGGGTTTCAATGGGGCTTTTTCAGTCAGTTAAACACTCTTCCGTCATTCTGGTGTTTTCTCAAACTCACCATGTTCAAACTTCACAAATTCAGCATATTCTAAATTACGGCCATTTTTATTGGGACACCCACATTATGTATTTTGTGTTTTCTCTAATGTCGTCAAACTATCATCTCGGGAGGAAAAACTAATACAGTTGTTAATCAAAAAGGTCAATATAGTGATTCCTACATTACTTCCCTACAATCCATATGAATATCAAACATTCATACAAAACCCAGACATGGGCGTCCAATTTTATGGTGACGAAACTTGGAGTTTCTGCAATTTTGTTCATTTTATTCTTCATTTTATTCGCAAAGTAGGGCCAACTTGTTTTTGAAATGAAAGATAAATAGTAACTGGAAATGTGTATTGCTCGCTAAATGTTAAGATTCACCTGCGTTGTGACTTGTGAGTATATGAACTCCGTATACACGGTCATTACACACTATATATGGTCCTAAATGGTTTTAAACTATATGGAAAACATCATGTATGGACATGTATGGAAAACATCATGTATGGACATGTATGGAAAACATCATGTATGGACATGTATGAAAAACATCATATATGGAAAACATCATGTATGGACATGTATGGAAAGCATCATGTATGGACATGTATGGAAAGCATCATGTATGGACATGTATGGAAAGCATCATGTATGGACTAAACATGTATGGAAAACATCATGTATGGACTGGACATGTATGGAAAACATCATGTATGGACATGTATGGAAAGCATCATGTATGGACTGGACATGTATGGAAAACATCATGTTTGGACTGGACATGTATGGAAAACATCATGTATGGACAACATCATGTATGGACATGTATGGCAAACATCATATATGGACATGTATGGAAGACATCATGTATGGACATTTAAGGAACATGTTTGTCCCTATATAATTTTTTCACTAGGGATATGACATAAAAATGCACTGGTCCAAAGTTACCCACATCATGTGGCAACTTTAAGACAAAAATGGATGGGGATATCCCTGCACTTGTTAATCCAACAGTAAAAATAACGCCATATTCTGAAAAAGAAGGGTTAATTTTACTTGACCTGGTCAGTTTTGGGTCGTAATTATTAAATACTTTTTCAGAATTAAAAAAAACACCAAAAACTAACCCAAAGTATCCACATTTTACGATATAAAAAATTAAGAAATACTATTAACGAATTATTAAAAAAAAACTAAGCTACATTTTCAGATACATAGGGAATAATAAAAAGTTGCCTAGATTTATGGACATAAAAATCTATGCAAAAAAAAATCCAGAACACATGGCAGTCAAAGATCCTTTCACAACAAACGTGTGAATAAACATATGAACAAAAGTAAATGATTTTCGTATCTTTGTTTTAGATATTGAAAACCCTCGGCATTATAAAATCAGCACTATCGATTTTCGGAAACATGAAATTTTCGGGAATAACATGCAAAAGGGTGAGAATAAGGAAAAAAAAATATAGTTCTTCATCAGAAATTGATCGTCTTTGGTTTAAGACGCAAATTGGATTTATGGCAAGATGCGAATGCAGTGACATGTGAATGCCTACTTGCCCTCGATGTGAAAAGAATTCATATCTGTGTTTGAATTTATTTTATTTTTTCCTAGCATCGCTTAAATCCATTCAATCGTTCATTAAGTATTGAAGTCGGAGGAAAACGTTGAGTTGCACAAAAGCTCGACAAAGCTTTTCGTGAGAGATTCTGTTTGGTTTTTCTTTTTCACAAAGAAATCCATCGACATCATCAACACCAACTTCCTCTTGACTGAATTTTTCATTTTCGAACAAGTTTTCATGACAGAAACTCTGGCATAATGCTAGAGAAAGCGATGAATTTGGATTGTTTAGAAAAAAAAAATACATAAACAAAGCAATATTTTTTTTTTAATATTTATCTTTTCTTTGTCGTTTTCTGCATATTTTTCATTTTACGTTTTATCAGAATCCCTATATATACTGTGATCTGTTTCCTTATACAAGGGGCGATCAAAAAGTCATGCATATTCGTTTATTATTTGAAAACCAGATATCGTACAAAAAACTGAAATAGCCATTACAAACTGCAGGAAATTTTGGTTTTAAGTCAAATATTCCAAACAGACGATGATGTGAAACTTGCGGTTTGGCAATATCTGCATAGCCAACATAACGCATTTTTCGAAAGGGATACTTATAAACAATCTCATCAAACGTTAGAATAAACGTGTCAACAAACTCAGGTCCAACGTTGAAAAATAGCAAATTTCCTGCTCATTAAAATGGCTATTTCAGTTTTTTTGTACGACATCTGGTTTTCGAATAATAAATGAATATGCAACACATTTGACCGCCCTCGTAACAATGATTTTGCAAAACGTTTGGAACAAAGAAGTTAAAAATCATGGTCTGCCAAAGATTAATTATTCCATAGTGACACTGTTCGATTTAACAGTGGTAGAAAATTGCAGAAAATACCATGTTTCTATAATTTCATACAAAGAAAACGTAACAAATATCTTAGAATTATTGTTTTGGCACTTTAAACTTCATTATCATTAAGTTGAGGTGCAAATTAATATGAATAATTCATTATTTTTGACTTTATTTTTATAGAGCTTTATATATAGATTGGTGGAAACTTCAAGACATTATAAGAGCGAAAAATAACAAAAATTCGTGCAAGAAAAACAAATGGGCCTAAGGTAAATTTGTCGGGGGCAGAAATCGAGTTTGAATAGACGATGAGTTAAAAGGAAGGCTATATTATAGCTATTGCTTTAAATTCAGATGTTTAATCAAGTTTCAACTGCTGAATTAGTTGCTTTTACCTATCATTAAAGGTAAACAATTTCTCTAATGTATACAAATTGTTTAAATGTGCCGAGTATTTACGTTCATCTGGATCTAATTGGTAAAGAAAACCATAGTCATCTATAGATCGTTTTAATTCAAAATAAATAGCGAGGGAGTTGTCAAACATTTTAATTCTGCCCTTTGCAATGTTGTTGCATAAAATGCATATAGGTATAGTGCACTCTACAACAAATTACTGATTTTTGTTTTGCACATTTCCTATCTGCCAACCTTTTCATCATCGTTCTATAGATCTATTTACAGTTCAAATATGGTTGTTGAAAAAGCCATTGAATGAAATTAATGCTGTTACTATACATGAGAATTTGACTACAGGGTGGCCACAAAAATAGGAGAATCTTTTTCATAAATTCGTAATTTTTTTTGTCTTTGAATCAAAGTAAATTCAATTTTGCACAAATATAGGCAACACACGTACGCACAAAACAGCAATTTCAATTTGTACTCAAAGTGCCCTCCATCCAATTGTTCCATCCAAAGTTCATCCCAAGCGGCCAGAATTCGGCGCCATAATTAACTCCAAACATCACGAATCTTTGTTTGGTACACTTTTCTGTACCAAATTCCTTCAGATATACGGTATTTTCGAACTTGTTTGTGTTCCAGCAGGATGGTGCAGCACACACGTCTTTCACCACACAACTTGTGTCTGTTTAATCTACCTATAGGATGGATTCTTCTAACTTTTAGTAGCATACATATATGCATGTGTGATCTGTGATTCAGATTACCATATCAAATGGCTTTTTCATTTTTGGTTTACCCTTTCACTCGTTTCTTAACTAAATAGATGCCTCGATTAACGAGTGGTGCCAAAAATAACTTAAATCGACCATATATTTTCAAAAGTAAATCTAAAAAGGTTTAAAAAAAATGTTTCTGAAAATTGGATTGGTGACAACACGAACTGCCATTCAATAGCAACTATCACGGATGACATCTTACTTTTTAAGAAAGTAATATAGCATGTACACATACAGGTATCGACTCTTTACAAGTCTTTTCCTTTCCGCACTATATCTCGATCCTGACATTCCCAGTGCAAAAAAAAATCGATCTTATTAACCACACATACGGTGGACTTCTCGATAAAAAACAAACGAAAATGCAATAAAAATACAAGCCTGATCAAATATGAAGGCGCCACTAAAGACAATTTTCTAACAAAAAGAGTATAAAAATTGTTTTCTGTAGTTTGTTAAAAAATCTGTTGCAGCTAAACTAAACGATTTGATAACTTTTTAATACATTTCTTTTCGAATAATCAATAAATTAAAAAATGTGTTGCAAAATTGTTTCGAGAAGAAAAACTACTGAATATAGGGTCTTTTTCTAGTATGCCATATATCATGCCAAAGCATGGACTTAAGATTATTACTCAGGGTAATGAAATGACACATACAATAAACCTATACCTCGCTATAATGGTCTTTTTTAATTATGGCACCGTTTCGATTTACGGCCCACAATGCTTCGTTATACGGCCAAAAAAAAAGTGCTGTGATTAAGGGGGATCACAACCCTATCACTTTCAATGGGTGAAATTTTGAAGCACAATTTCAGCCAAACAAAAAGAGATTAAATAAAAATAAAAAATTGTTTAAAATAGCTTGATCAATCAGCTATTGCATAGCGTTTTCGTTTTTGACTTTGAAATGGTAGATTTTT
>JAQGBW010006327.1:0-10749 GCA_034698625.1 Julus scanicus
ACACAATGGCGCATGTGCCATCTATCACGTGGTACAAATTTATAATTGGTTGACCGTCAAAGACGTCCAAGTTTGAAACATTTCAAACTTTTTCGACGTCTTTTTAACCGGCACAATTTGTCATAAACGCGTCATCATGTAGGTTGGCACGCATGCGCAGATCGAGTGACGGTCAGAAGACGTCGGTCGATGCATTGTGAACCAGGCATTAGAAATTATACAAATTTCAATCCGAATTTTGCATTAAAATGTGATTTTTCTGCTCTTAAAGCGAATCACCCTATAAAACCCTACTTTAACCCTAGCAAATGCTAGGACTTGCTGTTGTTCTTTTAGGACTTGTTATTGTCCGCTGAAAATAAGTTCGACCTTATTCCCAAATAAGATGTCGAACTTAACAAAGGAATTCCTGAAGGGATTAAAAAAAAGGGAGAAACAAATCCTAATTGGCCTATTGGGTCAGTCAGCAAGAAGCTTCTAGAATGTTCTGATAGAAGTAGGTCAACAGCCAAAGCTGTCCCCAAGAGCCAAAAGGCTCAGTTTTAGGACCACGCATTCTAGTGGTCACTTGCTGTCACGTGTTCCATTCTTTTAGAGCATATAAGGGCATACAAACTTAGTCAGTAAGAGAAGGAGGGAATGCAGTAAACTGTACACGACCATGAATGCCTAGGCCATAGAGCGAATGCTCCTGTACCTATTGTGAACTTGTCTGTTAATAAAAGACTTTAAAGTTTAAAACAAATATTCTCTTCGATCATTCTTTAGCAAACACAACCTTCAGAAGGACTCACAGTATAAGTCCTACTCTATTCACTCTCCGAGGCCTGCTTTCCTCAAGCATCGTACCTGGTGCAGTATCAAAGCTGTTCGACCTTAAGAAAGTCGAACTCCGATACTTCCGACCTTATCTGGCTAACAGCCCGACTTTGTTCCTTCCCTTCACTTCTCAAGTGAAGATGCACAAACCGCAGGGACACTTGACAAGTAGTCACCTCATAACTGGCGCCCAACGCGGGGCTTGTGAACAACTTCGAGATAAAGAAAATCTCGTGTTCATACGCTGTTTACCGAGAGTTTTAACAGTGTAATAACTGGCACCCAACGTGGGGCTTGTGAACAATTTCAAGATAAAAAAATCTCGTGTTTTTACGCTGAAAATCGCCAGTTTTAAAAGTGTCAAAACTGGCGCCTAACAGCAGGGCTACATGTACCACGACCCGAGACCAAAAATCTCGTGCTCTCTTATACATAGCTAAGAACAATTTCGTGTTTTCTAAACGAATTATTTTTATAATTGAAACCCAACAGCGGGGATTTTTCGTACAATTAGACCCGAGACTAAACTCTTGCACTCTACTGTACTGAGAAGATCGAACACTTCCGAGACACAGAAATCTTGTGTTTTCAAGCGTTCGAGCCAATTATTCACTCAAATAACTGGAACTAACAGGCGTGAACAGAGATTGCAAAAATCTCTTGCATTTTGAAAATTTGAAATCTAGTAGTGAACTTGACAACTGGTGCATAACAAACAGTTCAAACAAAATAGTTAATAACTGGTGCCAAGTTCAGTTTAGAGTTTCAAAATTGAGATCTAAACAAGGTAGAAATAACGTCTACCATACGAGACACAGAAATCTCGTAAGTTAAATTTTTTTTAACCATTATAACTGGAGCCATCATAACTGTACTATCAAACAAATGTTCGAAAAAACTGTACTGAAACTAGTACCCATACAGCAAATACTTTCTTGATTTTTCTTAGCAAATGCTAAAGCTGCACTAAATGGTGTAAGCAGATTCCCTTTTCCAAGTTAGCAAAGCGAATAAGCCGTTAGACCCCGAGCCCAAAGGGAACACCTCACGCTCTTAACACGTTTGCCCAAATAAGAAGTCTTGACCCCAAGTCTCAAAGGGCACACCTCGCGCTCAGACATACATTTGAACCCAATTTAAACTGGCCACCGTATTGAACAAAGGTCGGACCACTCGGAACTCAAAGAGACCGGTAGGATGAACACCGAACTTAATGGAGTCGTGAACTCACGTCTGAGTCAAAATTCGACTCCCTTTGGTGAAACGATCAATGATCTAACTGCACCAAGTGAAATTGACCAATCAGTCAGTTCAATGCCGACTCACAGTGGAGATGACTTTCTCTCTCCACTGGAAGTCATGCAAATTTTAATCAACGCAGGAATTCCTGGCAAAGTGTCTACGTGCTGTGCAAACTGTCCTTATTTCCTCGACCTTATGCAACAAGTCGCTCAAGTGATCGATAAGCTCGAAAGAGATTGTGTGAACTCAGAGACAGAGAAAAACTCTGCCTATACAGCACTAATGTCGAACGTTACTTCGTCTACCAAATGGATAGATGAACAACAGAAGCGTGTGAAGGAGTTAGAGCAAACTCTAGCTAATGAAGTGAGTAAAAATACTCACAACCTTCCAACTACGGTTTTACAATCGGGGAAGGGGGGGAAGAGGTGTGTCCAAATGTGTCAATTATAACTGGCCCTCCTACAAACTCAATTGTGAATACCGCTCCAGTAAGATCGAACATAAACAGTTTAAACTCTGGATGTACTCCAACTACTTCAACCTTAATCAGTCCGAACACTGGATGCTCGGTAACGCTGGGATTAGCAAATGCGTCCACAGTTAGCACCGATGATAACACCCTAAATAGGGCAAGTCCATGAATCAAACCCCTGACCCACAACCAGATTTTAGGGTCTGCGGTAGTAAGGGTACGGATACTTTTCACTGTCCTAAAGGATGTGGAAACAGGTTTTTGATTAATACACTTATGGTTCTGCCTGTTCGACAACAGCTGAACACAGCAATTGCCACTACCTTGCTGTCAGGAGACCTATTGGTCTACGCAAAGTGTAGCTTGGCTGGTGTAGAACATCAAGTGTTACTTGATCCTGGAGCAAATATCTCCCTTGGAGGAAAACTGCTCCACAAACAGCTGCAAAGTCAGGGACAACTTATTACTCGTTGCAGAAGAAGTGTGCAGCTTGCAGATCAGGTGAAAAACGAGTACGAAGCTTTACTCGCCACCGTCGAAGTTGTGCTAGAAGGTCGAACATACCTTCAGGAAATTATCATCATTTCCTCATATGATCAATCGATCAACATACTTGGGATGGATTTCCTCAGACAGGCAGAAATCTTGGTTGACTGTGGTAGAACACAGTGGCAATTCAAGAATCCTGTCTTGCAAAACATAGTTGCAAAAGCTCCTATGAGTCTGGTGGACAAGATCGAAAAGGTCTGTCCCAACACCAGCTTGGAAGTTTCAAATGAAACTACGCAGGTGAATCACCTGAATGTGCCTGAGGTTTTGCAAGATGTCACTCTTCGGAGTGATGAAGCCCCACATCTCCCGCAGAAGGAGCGAGATGAAGTCAACCAGCTGCTGGAATTTCATCGTGGGATCTTTATGGGATCCCTTATGGGTCCTTACCCAGTCATTAAAGCTGGAAGCAAATACATCTTCTTAGCATGTGACATAGCAACCGGATGGGTCTAACTTTTTCCCAACTGTGGTTCAAAGGCTGAGACAATATCTCTAACTTTGATCAAAGAAATCTGTCTTCGATTTATGACCCCAAAATTTGTCCGATGTGACAATGGTTCCCAGTTTGTTTCATTAATCTTGAAGCAAACAGCTTAGGCTATAGGATTCAGGCTGCAAAACATTGCGCAGTACCACCCACAAACCAACCCTGTGGAGAGGAAACGCAGTGTGACGGCCCAAGTAATGGGGCCACGGAGAAAAAGATAAAAGAAATAAAAAACAAAATAAAAACACTTACCTTTTGGATGTGTGGAAACTCATTGTGGACCAAGAAAGGGGCATAGGTTCCCCCTGTTTTTTGACTGGTTGGAGGCAGCATTGTCATATAAGGGGTAGAAGCCACAGGACTAGTTCCCTAACAGTCAATCAGATGTCACCAGGCTACATCATCTGTGACTTCAACAGATGATGTCAGAATCACTTAAGAGTGTGACACAGGAGCACTCCAAAGCTTTCTCCTTATTTGGAAGTCCAGAAGAACAGGTGGAGTTACAAGAAACATAAGGGAACCCAGGTTTGGGGGTACTCGAAAGGATGACTCCCTGTTAAAAACCCTAACTACAAGGTGACTCCCAAGTCATCAGGCCCCAAGAAGGATCTCTTCAAGAAGACCTTGTTACTAGGAACACACAGATCCACTTGAACGACCCTAACAAACTAAGACCTAAGAGAGGGAGCTAGATGAGCCAGAATAGATGACTAGATGATACCCAGAATGCCATGGGCCAACAAAACCATATAAAAGGACCTGAGTTTTTGACCAGAGTCAGTCAGTGAAGCAGTAGTGAAGAAGTAGTGAAGAAAGAGACTTAGGAGTGACAGTCTGGAAAAAGGCAGCAGTGAAGAGAAGCTACAACCAGGATCCGACCTATGTAACAAGGGTGTGCGGAACCTTTGAGTTTTAACCCCTCCAGAAGGAACATCAGTCGTGGGTGAGTATGACTCTGATAGTGCCATAGATGAAGCTTAGAGTAAGGGCCAGTGTTTGTAGGTAGGCATGTGCTAGAGTTAGTACTCAATGTCCAACTCGATGTCCATGCCTGTAGCAAACAGTGACTTGTCTAAATATGAATAAAAACGCTGGAGCAATGGTACCTACCTGTCTGTCTGTTCTTTGCCAACTAGGGCCTCTCTTTTTCTCCTCCTAGTGAGTGGGAACAGAAACCCCTAGTGCTTCTAAGGTCTAAAGCCTCGGGTCACGCTACCCTTGCTGTTTCCTAACATCCCAAATCTAATGTTGCATCACCATTCCCAATTGAAGGTGACCTTTTACATTTTGAAAGGGGGAGTGGGTAACATTTTGATAGCAGCGGTGGAATGCTCATTAAGATAAGAGGGTTTTTAGAAGTTCAGTTAGGATTGCAGTGCTAATATGTGTTGTAGTGAACAAACCTGGCACTCTGGAGTTAAAAACAGGTAAAAAGAACAAATAAATAGGCAGACAGTGTGCAGACAGGGTATGGTATTATGAATACATTACAGGCATTATTATGGGCATGTTTGGTATCAATAGACTTGTACAAAGGAGTGTTATCCACTGAATACATGATAAGGGCATTTACCCCCATTTTCGCAAAGTTGATGAAATCCTGGGTTATGAGGTATTAATATGTTTAAAAGTGAAAGGGCAGTTCATGGACTTGGAAATATAAGGAAAGGGGTGAAATTTTAATTACCCCCACTTTTTGGTAATAACCCCCACTTTTCAAAATTAGTCAAAAATTGATGTTACACCCAAAGTGACATATTAAACTACTTGGCTTGAGGAAAGGACCTCAAATAATTCTACTTCCTATCTGGGCGTGGCACTTCCTGTTTTTTTAAAAGTGAACAAATCCTGTCAAGTGACCTATCAAATTACATCATTTTTAGGTAGGAATTCATTAGTTAAGATAGTAAGGGCCTAAAAACGACCAAAGAAAAATCAAAGGGCCAAAAAGGACCAAACTAAGAAATTTGGTGAAGAATTGATAAGTAAGGGCCTAAAAGGTCCTAAGTTTTTGTCAAAGGGCCTAAAGGATCCTAAGATATAAAAAGCTTAGAAAAATACTCCTTTTATATTTTGGATTTATTAAGCGTATTTTTGCTAGTTAAGTGCTATATTCCCAAAGGTCCTAAAGATATTCTTGTTAGGTAAGACACGGGAAAGGTGTATTACAAGTAAGTTATGAGAAGGATGTATTCATTACGTTCCAGAATAGTAAACTCGAGTTATCCAGAACTTCTTAGCCCTTCAAGCTTACAAGCAGCTTTGTCACCTTTGCCATCTTTTAATTCAGAGTTTCCGTCCGGTAACTGATTCCAGGGAAAGGTTTAAAATATCTGAGGACGAATTATCATTTTTGGAAGAGGATTCCACTCTTATCTATACAGAGAACGAAGGAGATTCATTCTCAAGTGCTTTTAAGGCAGAGACTCTCCAACTGACGAATTATACATAACCCTTGACATTGTACAAAGGTTAGCAGAAATGGCAGTAGCTAATGGATATGATATGGCAGCAATAGCTGTGCAAAATGGTGGTAATATAAAGCATCAAGTATTAATACATTTAATTTTTTTTTGATGGTGGAACAAAAACAGATGTTAATAGCTTATTTGACCAGGTAGAAAATGTTGCTGAGTTAGGTAACTGGTCAGATGAACAGAAAGTGAGGATTGCTCGCTGTCGGATGACTAGAGTAGCATTAAAATTTGCCTTCAGCAAAGCAATAAAGCATATTACAGTGTTCGAAGAATTTAAAAATACTATAATTCAGAGATTTTCATACAAACATCCAACAACTCAATTACGAGATATGACAACATGCATGCAACTAAAAGAGGAACATCCAAGAGATTTTGCAAATAGATTGCAGATGCTGGCTGACAAATACTTTGTGGACATCTTAAAGGAAATCGTAAAGAGAGCTGCTTCGAAAGAATTATACGAAGCACTCTTGGGGGATCCTGTGGGTCGTATTGTGCTATTAAGGAATCCGGAAACCTTCCTTGAGGCAATTAAAATGGTGGTCCAAGAGACTGAAAATGAAAAACTCAAAGGAGGATACCACTGAGTCAGAGCAGCAGGGGACAAGGATCCTATATTAGCAGCAGAGATTAGCATGTTGATGAATAGAATTGAACAGATAGAAATCAGTGCAACAGGTTAAAATAATTTGGGAGGAAATAAGCAAGTTTGTGCATGCAATGGAACCATAGCAGCTAAGAAGAAGCCTTGGATCAATTACAGGGCAATGACACAAGATAGGGACACAAATGTTGTGTCAGATTTGTAATAAGGTAGGGCATAAAGCAAATAACTGTTTCCTAAGAATGGAGAAAAGCACCCAGAAGAACGGTAGGGTGACGTGCTTCAACTGTGGAACAGCGGGACAACGCTCGGGAATGTTGCCAGCTAAAATGCAACCATTGTAAAAGAATGGGGCATGTGGAACGAAACTGCTGGACTAAAGCCAACACAAGCAGGTCCCAGCAAAAAAAACGTTCAGCGAGGGGACGCCAATTCGCCCCCTCAAGGAAAACCACAGTAGTGCATTTAGGAAGACGGTCAAATCAGCATTCAGCAGATGATGTAACTATTCCAGTAAAGATTGTGAGGAGGAGTTACACCTTTTTGGTAGACACTGGAAGTCAAGTAACACTTGTGTGGGGAAAGTGTGAACGACAACCTAACCTCATCCGCAGTAGTACCATGTACTACCTATAGGGGAATTTCAGGAGAAAGATTGCAGGCAGTAGGTAAAGACACTTTGAAATTAAAAATAGGAACAATGAACTTTTGGCACTCTTGTGTGTTTGTTGATCAGGCTCTTTTTGGAAATAGAATTGATGGAATATTAGGAGCTGATTTTTTGGAAAAACAGGGAGCCATTATCGAAATGGGTAAATCACTCTCATTTAGGGAAAAACCATGAGAGAAAATTAAATTTAATATATCACCAACTGCTACACCTGAATTTACCTCGTTAAGTTACATTGGAAGTTTAGAGAAGTTCTCGCTGGATGCTGGAAAAGTAGCCGTGATTGGAGGTTGCCTTAACAAACCACCAGGAGTGCCTATCTCTGGTGTTGTTGATAAGATAAGAGGATTTGGTCAGATGAATTTGACCGTTTAGAGAAGTATATGCATGGTAGATGAAACTGGCAGAGTTGTCGTACATTTGCAGAACTTCTCAAAGAAACCTCTCCACATAGAGGAAAGTGCATATATAGCATGCATTGCACCATTGGAAACAGAAAAAGTAAGAGAAAAGCAAAGCACAGAAACTTTAGATGTTCTGTTAGATCAAGCTGATTTAGGTGACTTGGAAAACTATTGGAGAAATAAATTGCGGAAAGTAATTAGTAAGTATCCCAGAGTGATACAATGGACAGATAAAGAGTAAGGGGAATGTGCTGTCATGGAACATCACATTAAAACCCTAGATGATAAACCGTTATTCCAAGCACCATATAGAGTCCCATATGCACAACAAGAATTGCTAAATAGTGAAATCCAGGAGATGGAAGACAAAGGAGTCATTGAACCCTCTATATTTCAACGGTCAGCACCAATTGTCATGGTGAAAAAGAAAGATGGAGGAACACGAATATGCATTGATCATCGGAAAATTAATGAAGTTACTAGAACCGACCCATACCCAATACCAGTTGTTAATGAGACTTTAGATAAATTGGGTAAGGCAAAATGGTTCTGTGCCTTGGATTTGGCAAGTGGATATTGGCAAATAGAAATGGCACCTGAAGCAAAAGAGAAAACCGCCTTCACGGTGCCTGGCAAAGGAAGACATGAATTCAATCGTATGCCATTTGGGCTAAAGAATGCCCCTGCAACATTTCAAAGAACTATGGAAGTCATATTATGCGGCATAGATGGAAAAACATGTTTTGTATATCTAGATGACATAATTATTTTTGGCGAAACAAAGGAAGAAGCTTTGGTGAACTTAGGAAGGGTTCTGAAGAGATTGGAAGAGGTTGGACTTAAAATTAAATTGACAACATGCTCATTTATGAAGCAAGAAGTAAAGTATTTTTGACACATTGTATCAAATGAAGTAATTAGACCCAATCCAGAAAAGATTGAGGTCATTGAGAAATTTCCTATAGCTAAAACAGTTAAAGAAATTCGTAGATTCATTGGAATGGTTGGATATTATCACAGGTTTATACCTGATTTTTCAAAAATAGCAAAACCTCTAAACATGTTAACCCGAAAAGGGATTCCATTTAATTGGGGTGAAGAGCAACAAGAAGCTTATGATAAGTTGAGAGCAAGTCTGATCAAGAAACCTCTTCTAGTCTATCCTGATTTCACAAAACCCTTCATCCTAACAGATGCATCTGGATATGCGATGGGTGCCATTCTTTCAAAGAAAGTAGAAGGACATGTCCTACTCATTGCTTATGCCAGTCAGCAATTGAACAAAGCAGAGCAAAATTACTCAACCACAGAAAGAGAATGCGTAGCTGTGGTTTGGGCTATTAAACATTTTCGGTGTTACCTTTATGGAAGAAAATTTAAGATAATTACGGATCATAGACCTTTGAAATGGCTGATGAATGTCAAAGATCCAACTTCAAGATTAGCACGCTGGAATCTAAAGTTACAAGATTACGATTTTGAGATTATCCACAGGCCATGAGCTTATCATTACATGGTGGAGGTGCAGCTTGCACGGTTCCTCTAACGTTCCGTGCCCCTGTAAAGACTCTTGCAGTCCACATTTGGATTTCAAGCGCGGGAATTCGGTTCCGCGATCGGAGCAGTTCGCCGTTTTTGACATCGGAGCCGCTGTTGGTTTTCTGTGGACTTTTTTGGTGAGCTGAATATCGTGCTGAACACCTTACTGACGCGACATGCCCTAGCATCAATGTTATTCCCACGGCATCATCACAATTGCATACCTCGACGTTAATGGGTGGATGCGCCCCAGGTGAACATTGTTCAGCAGGAAGGTACGCCAGTATTTTTGTCGGCAGGAATGTTTGGTGGCATAGCGTGCTCTGGGTTCGATGGTTTATCGATGGAACGGTCGCGATGGTGCCTCAGGTTGTATCGTCGGAGGCGCCCGGAGGTGGTTGAAAACATTACTCCGAATGTTCGGCGAACCTATACAAATATGCACAAACAGTGCAGCATATATGTATTAACAATCAGTGTTATCGATAGTAATTCACCCAAGTATCAACTGTATACATATGAAATAGACTTGAACACTGATCATCAAAAAGGTTATGGGCATTGTTATGGTTAAACGTTAGCTTACTCTAGCGAATGTTAGGGAAGTTACACTTTATCTTTAAAAACCATGTTAGAAAGGCAACACCTTTATGGTTAATGTTAACATAATACAAGTAAACCGAATTTAAGGTTCGATGAGCTCAACACTCTCTACCACCGTCCAGTCAGTCAAAAACACCGTCTAAGAATTCCTTAGATAAGCCGTGTTCGGAAAAGCAATTTACGAACCCTGTCCTATCATGATCGGTCCACGATTCCATTCGCCGACGAATGTTCCGTCACCAACGTTAAGGTGGACGAATGTTCGTCGATTCCCTCTTTTTTTCTTTTCGTTTAAAAAAAGGGGGAAAGTAGATCTTCCAGCCAAGAATTGTCTGTGTTCGGCAATAAGATATTGCCAAACGTCCTCGCACCAGGAATCCCAGGCGCAAAAACGCACCGCGACAAATATTATACATTTGGAAAACTGCAAGAATTTCTTCCTGTTCGCGTTCAGTGCGCAGTCCTTCACGCTCGATGATTTCTGTGCAATCTATGTTCGGCAATGAAGAATTGCCAAACGCTGACCAAGATTCTTGGGCCGTTTCTTCCACCACTCAGCAAAAACTTCCGGCGGTGGGCGCAACATGGAGAAAACCTCCGACGGTGGGCATCTTATGATAAAACAGAGTCCACTGAATGGCAGCCCATTTCGCCCTAATTTCCACCCGATTGGCCGCTGGCTGGCCACAACAAACGAATGGCGGTGGTCCGCTTAGTTAACAGCGGCAGACATCCACGAATGGCATCGATCTATTGATGCCATTCAATCACACAAACGAAAATAAGGGCGGAGATGTTGTCTTTTGTTTTCGCGACTTATTGAATTTTAACCCATAGTATTTATGTTTATATTAATATATGTTTTTACTTA
>JAQGBW010006328.1:0-10748 GCA_034698625.1 Julus scanicus
CCCAATGACAGTTTTGGCGTCTTGTCCAATGTTCCATGACAATTTTGGCCTCTTATCCAATGTCCAATGACAGTTTTCGGTCCTTACACAATGCCGTGACAATTTTCCTTCTTACATTGTCCAATGTCACATGACAGTTTTCTGTCCTTACCCAATGTGCCATGTCAATTTAGCTTCTTACTCAAAGTGCCGTGTCAATTTTGCTTCTTAACCAATGTGCCATGACAGTTTTGGCGTCTTGTCCAATGTCCACTATGTGCTGTTACTATTTTTGGTTTCTTACTTGATGGGCAATGACAATTTGACTCCTTATGGCAGTTTTCGGTCCTTACACAATGTACCAGTTTGTTTTCTTGTCCAATGTGCCATAAAAAAAGGCTCCTTATCTAATTTACAGATTGTGCAGTTACCATTTTGGTTCCTTGCTCAATGTGCCATGAAAATTTCGGCTTCTTATCCAATGTGCCGTGCCAATTTAACTCCTTGCACAATTTGGTACCTTATTTAATATGTAATTAATGCATTAATTCTCGGATGAGTTGTCTGCATTTAAGGCGGCCATTTTGAAAGGTGGCTTCCAATACTTATCTTCTTGGCAAGATATTCAGATTTTCTCTTCTAACTTTCCTGATTTGAGTCATCCTCAAGTTTATTTTTATTTAAATAACAATTGAATTTTATTAGCGGCTAAACAATTTATTGATAACGTATAAATCGCCCTTGATATTTTATATCTCAACATATACATTGTGAGTCATAAAAAAGTAGAACCAAATACAAAAAATCACAACTTGATGAAAAATACATCGATTTCAATGAAATTTGACACTTGCATAGAACAATAGTGTAGGAACAAAAAACATGTTTCGGACATGGGACAAATCTCGGATTTTTTTCATTTTTTAACAAAACCGTGCTCGTGAAACGGTTGAACCGCTGCAACGGGAAACACCACAGTTCATCGGACCCAAACACTGGCCACCAAACGGTCCGGACTCGAATCCGGTGGACTACAAAATTTGGGGAGTTCTCCAGGAAAAAGGTTTACAAATCAAAGATTAATAATATTGAAGACTCGAAACTACGAATTAAGAAAACTTGGATCGAGCGCCACCGGCAAATACTCGATACGCCGATCGAAGAATGGAGCGCTAGACTCCGGGCTTGCGTAAAGGCCACCAGAGAACATTTTGACCACATTTTATAATTCATCATTGTTCCTACACTATTGTTCTAGGTAAGTCACAAATTTCATTTAAATCGAAGCATTTCTCATCGAGTTGTGATTTCTTTTTATTGGGTTCTACTTTTTTAAGACTCACGATGTACATTTTCCAAATGTGAAACAGACTGGGCAAATTAACCATAAATAACCCTCATTAATTATATATAAAACTTTGTGGTTTTTCCAAAATGGGAAACAATAGGCTGTTAAATGTGTCATATTGTAATTTGACAGCCATATTGATTCATGTCCCTTGTACACGGTGTATGTTAGCAAACTCATCCATAACTTAACGGCTCGTTAAATGTGCCAAATTAAGTATCAACATGCTAAACGAGGACAGCAGAGTGGATATGCAAATTGAGTGTGTTCTTCGATTTTGCATCCAGATGGTAAAAAAACTTTGTCGCAACTGGAAAAAGTAAATCCATCGATTAACGTGGGTTAATTAATCTAAGATTAATGACTGTTTGATTAAGTTAATCACTCACTAGTGATGGCCCCAGAACAGCTGGCCGTCCATCATGATGCACTCCACATAACCGCAGTTTTTGAGAAACATTCGCTCGCCTCTTGACAATGATTTCGTGTACGTTTCCTTGTAACAGACGTTAGGATGTTCTGCAACACACTTAATCATCGTTAACTTAATCGAGGTTTAGTATACCGGAAAAATTGTTGAGATATCTTTGAGCAAGTCAACGTTTTTGGGGCAGTGAAGGTAACTTTCGGCCAGTCATCGTTTTTGGGACAGTGGGGGTGACTTTGAGCAACTCATCGTTTTTGGGACAGTGGGGGTGAATTTGGGCCAGTCATCGTTTTTAGACACTGGGGATGACTTGGGGTAGTGTATAGTTTTGTGACAATGGGGGAATAACTTGGGGTCAGTCGTCGTTTTTGGGACAGTGGGGGTGTCTTTGGGTCAGTTATCGTTTTATGACATTGGGGGTAAATTTGGGCCAGTCATCATTTTGGGACATTAGGGGTTACTTTGAGCAACTCGTCGTTTTGGGACATTGGGGGTAACTTTGAGCAACTCATCGTTTTGGGACATTAGGGGTGAATTTGGGCCAGTCATCGTTTTGGGACATTGGGGGTAACTTTGGGCCAGTCATCGTTTGGACAGTGGGGGTGACTTAAGTTCAGTCATCGTTTTTGAGACAGTCATCGTTTGGACAGTGGGGGGGTTTAGGGTCAGTCATCGTTTTTAGTTAGTGGGTGTGACTTTGGGACAGTGGGGGTACTAGCCCAAAGTATCCACATTTTTCGAAATATCTGGAGCTTATATAGAAGTAGTTTTACCTGATAAAATGTCCGCTCTTTCATACTCGGACCCTCCATGGATGATGTTCACTCTGATTATGCAGATGAGGATTGCGATAAGGTTGATGTTTATTATGCCATACATGTTCTCTACAGTGCTAAATTAATTAAAATGTAATGATCGATCACGTAATGTCCATTAATGTTTATGCACAGTATGTTCAGTACTTCCAGAGTCGATTACATGTTTGATCGAGTTCATCCCGAGTGACATCTTAACTCTTTGATATCACGAATCTTTGTTCGGTACAATTTTTGCACCAAATTTTCCCCAGATATAAGAGTTAAGACTCCGAATTCTGACCACTCCGGATGGGTAGTAGGCAGTTTCAACTAAATTTACTCAACTAAAATGGTACAACTGAAGGATTTACAACTATAAAATGTTCAACTAAACAGATTTTCAACTAGGTTTAGTAAACTACAAATTAATCAGGTGGTTTTTATTCTTCTGAGTTAGGTTAGGTTAGTTAACATTTTTTAGTTGTAAATATAAATTTATAAAAATTTAGGTGTAAATCATTAGTTGAACCAAATTTAGGTAAAAATTTTTTTAGTTGTAAAACTTTAGTGGAATTTTTTTTTTGTTTAAGAAATTTAGTTGAAATTGCATAACTCCCTCGGGATGAACTTGATCAAACAGTAATCGACTGGTAAATTGCACCCACATCCGGTCATGCGTTTTAGCGGAAGGAGAACACTTTGAGTACAAATTGAAATAAATGTTTTGTTCGTACTTTTGTTGCTTGTTTTTGTGCAAAATTGGATTTACTTTGATTAAACAACAAAAAAAAGTTAAGAATTTATGAAAACAAGGTTCCCTCTTTTTTTTGTGGTTACATTAGGGGTGATCCATAAATTATGTCACACTTTTTTGCCTCTTTTTAAAACACCCCTCCCATCCCCCCTTCGTCACATTTATCACAAATTTTACTACACTCCATCCATAATGATGTCACAACTTGTCGATTACTCCCCCCCCCCTCCTTTCCCAATTATTTTAATAATTATATTCTTTTATAATTTTATTTGTTAAAATACTTAAAAATATTAAAACAACTTAATTTTAAACAGTACCCAAATCTTTTTTCCCAACTGCTATTCAAAATTTTAAATGTTAAAAAAATAATAAAAAAATTACCGCATATTCTTTACCGTTTGAAATAAATTTTGATTGTGTGATGTCACGTTACCAAACCACCCCTCTCCCCACCCCTTGGTCACAATTGTCACAAAAAACAAACAACTCACCCACCCCCTAGGTGTGACATAATTTTTGAATGGCCCCTTAGGTTAGAAAAGTCAAAAAAGTTGGAAAAGTAAAAAAAGTTACAAATGTGATGATTTCTATTCCAATATGATGTTGACATAACATTTAATTTGACTTACCTGTCTTTTTTGTGTTGGAAAAGTGAAAAAAAAGTTACAAATGTGATGATTTCTATGAAAATATGGTACTTAATTTCACTTACCTGTATGTTGTGTCTGGATTTTTATACAATGTTTGATAAAAAATGCTTTCACTCTCGATTATATATGCATAAAAATGTGGCTGTCCTTAAATATGTGGCACTCGGAAGTGGCAGTACTACACATAGTCATTATTGTCATTGAAATGTCCAGCAGGAAGCCAACTAGGACTAAAAAAACACACTTTATTTTAACTGATGAATGCGTTTATTAATAAGTATAACCTTTGTTCCGTGAATGGGATCATTAATTAAATCTTTTTAACCTATTTTTCGTTTTAAAATCCCTTCTAATCACTTTTCAATATAACCTTAATATATTTTATAAGTTTAGCTCCACCTATAAGGGAGTCTGCGAGTGTATAATTTCCGGTTTGATTGCACTATGCCTCATTAATCAACTACTGTTTTTATTGTTATTTAACAACCTGTTAGATTTAACGCTCATTGATAATGCTTTAAACGCCCTCTATGCTAATTATTATGAAACACATTTGCATGGGTTGACACGCTCTGTTTATTTAGCTTTTATATTCAAATCGTGTTTCATTTGAATCCTCCTCTGCTTGGTCTGAACCGGAAGTGAGTGTGTCACACTCGTCCGAAGCGCCATCTAGTAAATACTATACAAGGTTATGGTAGGGGAGATTATTAATGATATTTTAAACCAAAAATAGCGAGAATCGAGCTATAATTAACAAAGATACAGTATTTTTTTGAAAATTAACTTGTGGCGCCATCTAGTCACAGTAATGTGAATTAAAATTTGGAATTTTTGAATTTTGATTTTGTTATTACATATATCAAAGATGAGAACTTTTAGAGTATTTTAAGCCAAAATTTGTGAAAATTAGCCAATAATTAACAAAGATACAACACTTTAAAAATTAACTAATGGCGCCATCTAATGGCATCGAAGTGAATTACAATTTTGAAGTTTTAAACTTCCTGGTGTTTACTGTATAAAAACGCGTGGCGCCATCTAGTAACAGTAATGTGAATTAAAATTGGACATTTTTTTAAAAATTCTGCCTATTTTTTTGCATAATATGACAGTGGAGATTCGGAAGAGTTACTGTCACTAGATGGCGCCACGAGTTTTTTTTTAATGTGCTTAATCTTGTTAATTATTGCTTGACTTTTACAATTTTTTTCATATTTTCAACATCAAATAATGTACTCTTCTATTTTTACAATAAAAAAAGCAAAATTCCAAAATTTCATTTTTTAATTCTTTTCACTTTACCCAGATAGCGCCACAATTCCTTAATTGCAGTATTTTTGTTACTTCATTCTCGATTTTCGCAATTTTTCTTCACATTTTCAACATTAAATAATCTCCTCTTCTATTTTTACAATAAAAGAAGCAAAATTCCAAAATTTTACATTTTAATTCATTTTACTGTCCCTAGATGACGCCACGAGTTAATTTTTAATATACAGTATCTTTCTTAATTCTTACATGATTTTCACAATTTTTTTCATATTTTCAACATTAAATAGTCTCTTTTTCTGTTTTTGCAATAAAAAAACCAAAATTCCAAAATTTCACATTCTAGTTTATTTTACCTTCACTAGATGGCGCTACTAGATTTGACCCATATACGCCACATACATATGCCACTGCCAGATAATATATGTACAGACATGAATCATGCGTTTTCGAATTCTGGTCTCACGTGCTCACGTGACCAGCGCGTGCATAGAACGGCATTCCTTCCGAGTTTGGCTCGCGCTTAAAACTAGCGTTCCTTTTAAGTTGTCATTTTCGTCAACACGATGGCGCCACCGCAACGCCGTTTTCAAATCCTTTTTTGATGCCCTTTCCTTACTCGGATCTGGATGCGGATCAGTTCCCTCGACTCAGCAAATCGTCCTCTTTCTATCCCGGCAACACTGGTCGATCCCACAGTTTGGATTGTGGGAGTCATAATGGATAAAAATGGCGAATGTCGGCACATTTTTCCTCCCTCCCATATGATCCGGATCCATATCGTTTTTCGGAGCGATCCACAACGGATGGCGGGAGACTGCGCGGTAGTGAATGATGGAACGCTTCCGCGTTGACGTTTGGTGGCGCTGGCGTCTCAATAGCCGATCTTCGGATCCACTCCGAAAGCCATTGATCGGTTGGGGAGGAGGGGTAAAAAAAAAAAACAATCCCCAATTTGTGAATCGTGTATTTCCTGCTCTGGCTTCCATTCCGTACTCGTGTGGATGTGGAAGCAGATGTGGCGACGCTGCAGCTAAAAGGCCCTTTGCTCCGAAGTTCGCTCCATCGGCTGGATTCTACGATGTGGGAGCGCCGCAGGATGAGGTTCCTCGGTGCCGTGCCTTGAGGCACCTCTTGACACCCCTTCTCATATGGAGACGCCAACGGCGACTGTGGTTGTGGTCAAGAAACCACCGGCCACCAGATCAACCACCAAAGTGGTGGCCGAGGTGAAGGCGGCGTCCAGCACGGTCACAGATCCGGCTGGAAGCGGAAGTGGTGCGGGAGTAGGAAGTACAGCGGAAGAGGCTGGACCGAGTGGGACCGGTGTCAAGTCCACAGCGGCTTCTTCAGGGGGTAAGTCAACACCCCCCCTCCTCTCTCATGATGACCCTCTGTCGTGGTGTGTACACACGTGGCACGGGGTTAGATATGGGCCTTATCGAGATGAATTATTAGGGACACATTGTGGAAAACGACTTGGGAGATTTGGGAGATTGTAGTCTTAGGGCCTGAAATGTCATTCACTTAATGTGGCTTTTCAGCCACTCAAGGACCCTCGTTCGACTTGGAATAGAATTGAACAGGCCAATTGGTGACAATTAAAAATTGTTGACCAGATTTGTGGTTCTTTGATGTGCCATATATGTCATATTAAGCCCCATATTGCCCATATATGACCACTTAGAGCATTTTAGGTCCATGTCAGTGTACATTAATTTATATCAATTTGACATGTAGATATTTGAACATGTCCTTAAGTGTATTATAGACATATATGTCATATTAGGCCCATGTACTGTATGTCCATATATGCCCACATATGGAATGTTACGTCCATGTCAGTGTACATTGATTTACATAAACTTGACATGTATATATGTGGACATGTCCTTGGATGTTTTAGGGCCATATATGTCATATTATGCCATATGATAGGGTCCATATATGATATTCCATATATGCCCTTATATAGCCACTTAGGGAGTTTCATGTCCATGTCAGTGTACCAGAATTTACACACATTAGACATGTATAT
The DNA here is from genome assembly GCA_034698625.1 of Julus scanicus. Classification (NCBI taxonomy): domain Eukaryota; kingdom Metazoa; phylum Arthropoda; class Diplopoda; order Julida; family Julidae; genus Julus; species Julus scanicus. Next base: position 7,269 of record JAQGBW010006328.1, read on the forward strand.
ATTTGGACATGTCCTTGGATGTATTAGGGGCATATATGTTATATTAGGGCCATGCACGTCATATTATGTCCTATATACTGTATGTCAATATATGCCCATATATGGTCTTTCATGTCCATGTCAGTATACATTGATTTACATAAATTTGACACGTAGATACTTGGACATGTCCTTGAATTTACTAGGGCCATATTAGGGCCATAAATGTCATATTAGGCCCCATATACTGTATGCCCATCTATGATATTTCCAGATATGCCCATATATGGCCACTTAAGGCATTTTACGTCCATGTCAGTGTACATTGATTTACATAAACTTGACACGTAGATACTTGGACATGTCCTTGGATGTACTAGGGCCATATATGTCATATAAGGCCCCATATACTGTATGCCCATCTATGATATTCCATATATGGCGCCTTAGGGCATTTTATATCTATACCAGTTTACATGTAGATGACATGTAGATGTACATACAATAGTATTAGAACACGAATTCCATATATGGACTAGAGGGTGAGAGGGTCGTCCATTAACGACACCTTCCAAGTGACACCACCCTCGATGTCACCTTTTGAGCTGTCCACGATCATGTGATAATCCCACCATTGATGTTTCATGAGAGGGTCATCCATTCACGACGTCCAACCCTTCCCTCCCACTATATATAACGTCGTGTATTCCTCGTGGTTTGAACTCTGACCTGTCCTCCTGTCTCCCAGGCAACCACTTTCTTAACTGAGATTCTGAGAAAAGCTGGCTTCCAAGAATATCTTCCTATTGTTGGGTTATTTGGTTTGTCCGCTCGTACTAAATTTTGTGTTTTTTCTTTTGGAATTAATGGCTGTCCCTCGTCCCCCTGTCCCCCCCTTAACTTTACCCCCTTCCCCTCATCCACCTTGTTGTCGTGCAACACGCAACGTACGCGCCTTATAGCTTATCGATTTTTACCAATTGAATATCGGTGATATGTGTGTTGAAGAAGAGACTTCTTCAGGAACATCTACTTCCGGGTAATGTTTTTTTTTTTCCTTTTTTTTCTTTCCGGTTTTTCGGGACCTGGGAAATCCGATTAACTTTAATTCCGAAGGTGTTTTGATATGGCTTTTTCCATCACATGAAAGTGTGCTCAATTACATGGTGGTGAAATTTATGAAATTTCAGTGATGAAAATTTGAATTTTTAGTGATTGTATGTAATTTTTAATTAAATTTGTCCAAATGGGTCCATGTGAAAAAATCATATATGGACACACAACTGCGTGTATAATCCATGTATGGAGTAGAAGTGCATGTGGGGACATGTATGGCGACTTAGTTATGTATGGCCAGACCAGAAATTGGACATGTATGGGCATGTATGGTGTTAAACGTGCATGTATGACCCATGTATGGACATATGTATGGCCTCATATGTGCATGCATGAACAATGTATAACCATATGAAGGACATGTATGCCTCATGCATGGCCTTATAAGTGCATGTATGCCCCATGTATGGCATTCATGACCCATGCATGGACATATATAAGTGCATGTATGGCCATATAAGGGCATGTATGACCCATGTATGGACATATAAGTATATGTATGCCCTTATAAATGCATGTGTGACCCATGTATGGCCATATGAGTACATGTATGCCCCATGTATGGCCATATAAGGGCATGTATGACCCATGTATGGACATATAAGTATATGTATGCCCTTATAAATGCATGTGTGACCCATGTATGGCCATATGAGTACATGTATGCCTCATGTATGGCAATATAAGTGCATGTAGGATCTATATGTATGTATGATCCATGCATGGCCATATACGAGCATGCATGACCCATGTATGGGCATATAAGTACGTGTATGCCCATGTATGGCCACATAAGTACTTGTATGAACCATGTTTGGACATATAAGCACATGTGTATACATGTATGACCCATGTATGGTCATATACATGCATGTATGACCCTTGTGTGGCCAAATAAGTGCATGCATGAACCATGTAAATTGTGGAAAACATGAAGAATATTGTTAAAACATTGATGGACAATTTTTGAAAATTTTAAAAAATATTGTTGTAAATTGCCAGAAGATTGATGGAAATACAGAATCGTATGTGGAAATTGTGAGAAACAGGATGATAACTATCAAAACATGAAAGCATAGACTGAAATGTAGACACATAATGTAAACATAATTGTTTCCATATTTCATACATGTTATATATTTGGAACATTGATTAATTAAAATTCCATAATAGAATTATAAAATATGGTATGAAATGTATGAAATTTGGATCGATGTAGCAATGTCACTCACAAGGGTTGTAAATGTTCGTGTTTTTCCACATGTTTTTTTTGTTTGTTTTCGGTTTCTTTTTGTTATTGTTGTTGTTGTGTTTTGGTTCTAATTTGGAATTGTGCTATGGGTGTTTTTGTTGCGTGGGCCGATTTGAACATGTAGGCATTTAGGTCAGTGTTTACTCCCTTTTCCATCGTGTGTGACGCCGCAAATGAGAGAAGAAAAATCGATGTATCTCCACAAATCCACCCACGCAAACTGTGGAGTTACTTAACCCTTACTATATAGGTTAGGGCCCATCTCTCTTATTAACTCCACCCCCGCAATCCGTGACATTGCACCCGAATTCACATTCCGCACAAAATGGCGTTGGCGGAATTCGATGACTTAGTTCGGAGCACGAAATTCACCATCATCGTGATTATGAACGGAAGTGCTCATGTCGAGGATGATGATGATGATGATGATGACTGCGCGTTGATCATGTTGATGCCGAAGAGGAAGAAAATGTATAATGAGGGTGGTGGTGTTGCTAAGAATCTCTGAGATGATGATGATGATGGGGAGGAGGAGGAGGAGGATAAGAATGGAACAGTGATGATGATGATGATAATAAGAATGTGAATGGCGATGATGATGATGATCATTTCAACAGATGAAGATGTTGAGAATTTCAACTGGGATGATGATGATGATGATGATAATGAGAATTTCAATGGTGATGATGATGATAATTATGAGAATATCAATTGGGATGATGGGGATGATTATGATGATGATGATAATGAGAATTTTAACTGGGATGACGAGGATGATGATGTTGAGAATTTCAACAGATTAAGATGTTGAGAATTTCAACTGGGATGATGATGATAATTTCAACTATGATGGTGATGAGGATGATGATGTTGAGAATATCAATTGGGATGATGGGGATGATGATGATAATGGTGATGATGAAAATAATGAGAATTTCAATTGGGATGATAATGATAATGATGATGATGATAATTTTAACTGGGATGACGAGGATGATGATGATGATGATAATGAGAATTTTAACTGGGATGACGAGGATGATGATGTTGAGAATTTCAATTGGGATGATGGGGATGATGATGATAATGGTGATGATGAAAATAATGAGAATTTCAATTGGGATGATAATGAT
>JAQGBW010006329.1:0-10748 GCA_034698625.1 Julus scanicus
AAGAAGTTGTAAGTTTAAACCTACTAAAGTTTAAATAAATAAACATACTTACCTTCAAATAATCCTGGAGACGTCTTCATCTTCTTCTTCGTGGTGTTTTGTGGCAATGTCCACTTTTCTCATACTCGGCGCCTTAGTGATCTTGGACAGATTGCAGGCGTCGCAGGTCATTGTTGTGTCTAGGGCAAGGGACTCCAATCCACCTGTTTTCTAGACATCTGCAGAATCCCAGCTAAATGGAAATGATGGAAGCGCCTATGCCACAACATTGTTTTCACCTCCTTTGCGTGATTGGAGTTCTCCACGGTTGTCTCATTTACCAGTGCGACGTGGGATTCATTCCCGGTGACTGGACAGATCAATACTTTGGCTACCAAAGGGTAAAGGAGACCCCTCTGCTAAATTTTTAAGAGGTTCCTTTGGGGTCTTCTTGTAGGCAGTCAAGACATTGTTGCATATAACAATTTTGTATCTCCTATTCTCAATGCGTGCAACACAGAAGATTTTTGGAAAAAATCTGGTGCAAATAAAGTATTGTGGTGGATGATCTCGCTGTAGTCACCATCAATTTTTAGTGTTAGCCTTACATCTTCTACTCCTTTGACGGGTGACCATTCTTTGCCCAGTTCCAGGTTATTCCTAGTGAGGACTCTCATATTTGCGAAAAAGCCGTGATGGCAGCAGACAAGATCGGTTGCCCTTTGAGTCCATGAACCATTCTGATTCCTCATTTTATAGTGTTAAAATGCTGCTGAAGGCACCGGCCGATAGGCTGGAAACATAAGCTTGACACTGTTGGGTTCCCAACTTGCACAACATTTGCCTCCGAATATTTCTTCTTCCAAGCCTTCTTCGATGGTTTCTTGGTTTTTTCTTCTTTTCATCAACAGTATTCCCTTTAGACCGACTGTCTTTCGTGAAATGCTCCGATTTACCACACGAAAAACACTTGACTCCGGTGGAGTTTGGCATTTAAGGAGTCTTCAAAGAAAATGAACTTCCGCTTCGTTGTGGTGTGACTCCCCAATGTCAGTCACCCGGTGCAGGCATTGATACTCGGCAATCAATATATCCGACACTTTCTTGGGGAGTAATTGCTCAATCGGCAGATGATATAGAGAATGTGTTACCATTTCATATTCCTTAGGCAAAAGGTCCAAGTACTGGAAGGCATGTTCATATGGGAGTATAGCCACTCCTGCCTTCCTGAAATCAAGCACCACGTCGCCCACGCGACACACGAAAATTGACATGTCTTTCTCAGGTTGTAATGCCAGATTTAGAAATTTCCTTTAAAGGTGGCTCATGCGAGCCACGGACTTCGGTTCGTAGGTTGTCTTTAACTTAATCTACAAGTCCCAGGAAGTTTTGCAGCTCTTGACGAATGTTTTAATTTCTGGGCTTATACTTAAGTAAAGGCACGCTAGGGCCTTATCCTTTTGAGCCATGAATTTCCGAATTTCGCTCTTTGATTCATCGTTCTCGGGTTTAGCGCCTTGGTTCTCTACAAACTCCGCCAGTCCCTTTTCGCGAAGTGGCATCTTCGCGTCGCAAGCCCATTCCACATAATTTTGGGAAGTTAGCTTTGCGAATGCAAATGTTCGCTCACCAAACAACTTGGCCAACGCCATCTCTAGCCTGATCCTTGACAAATTTATGCACTGGTTTCACTTGCATGTCGCGAGTTTCACTAGCTTGCACCGAATTTCACTTGCTTGCACCGAATTTCACTTGCTTGCATCTGTAGTTTCGATGAGAATACAGAACATCTTAGGTGGAATTTGGCTTCCAAAGATAATCCAGGAAATTTTGTGAGGACTTGACTCCCTCAAGTAACTTCCTTTTGCAGCACTGGAATTTGGCTTCTGTGATTCTCTGTCTCCTGGTCAGCAACCATGCTCTGCTACCATGTTCATATGCAGGTTATACTTTATGGCCAGGAACAAAAAACAGAGGATAACTTTTAAGTTAAACAATTTAAGTTTGTTTAATATAACTGAGAATAAATCAAAGCAAACTTAATTATAAATAAAAACAATTAATGCAAACTTTAAATACACAGGAAATTAACAGTAGCATATAGCATTCAACAGCAAAGTGAAAAAACATCTGCACTCCTTGAAGGTGGGTGAAAGAAGGAAAAAAACTTTCCTTTGTTCTAGTTTTTTCCAAAAAAAAACCTCAGCTGGGCTCCCATTGGCTGTTGAGATCACCTGACTTTGGGGTTCTCTTAACTACACCTATTGGGTCCCCTGGTGGCCAGGTTTCACCTAGAGGCTGAAAGCTCATGTGAGTGCAAATCATAAATAGGCAAATATTCAGGCAATAATCTAACAGTAAACATAAGGCAACTTAAAAGAATAGAAACTGTTTCTATTTTTTTCTATTCTATTCTATGTTATTTTGACATCACTAGAAAGAGTTTCTATTCCTTTCTATTCTATTCTATGTTATTTTGACATCACTAGCAGACGACTTCGACAAGCATAAGGAAACATATAAGAATAAAAACTGTTTCTATTCTTTTATGTTGCCTTAAAAGTTCAGGGTCAGGGGTAGTTACAATTCCTTTTTGCAAACTGACCTTGGTTAGGGCGCCGCTTTTATGTTTCCTTATGCGTGTCGAAGTCGTCTGCTAGTGACGTCAAAAGAACGTAGAATATAATAGAAAAGAATAGAAACTGTTTCTAGTGACATCACAAATAACATAGAATAGAAAGTTTAAATTTTTTACGTTGCCTTGTTTCCTTATGCATGTCGAAATTGTCTGCCAGTGACGTCAAAATAACAGAGCATAACATAACGTAACGTTCAAATGTGAAGGGGTCTTTACAATTTTATTTTAATAGTAAAGGTTTATGATGCCATCCAAACGAATTTTATACCAATTGGATGTTTCCTATTACCCCTTTATGCCCTATTATAATTTCTATCAACCCTGCATTACTTAGATGCTGATCACATTATTTTACTTAAGATGGTTTACAATTTTACCCATAAAGGGTTATGACGTCATCCAAGCGGCAATGCTTCGTATATTATTAAATGTGTAAAAAATCCAGGCACAAGGCAGGTTTGAAATGCAGACCATTGGCATGAAAAGCAAGTATGTTACCACAGAGCCATTCGGTACAAATAAAAAGTAACTTCAAATGAAGGCAGAGGGGGAAGGTTTATGACAAGAAGGTATAGGAGGGCCAAGTAGGTTGCGGGTGGTGGAGTACACAGCAACTACTTTGCCACCGAACGCGGAGCCTTGGCAGTGCTATGGGCCATACAACAGTTCCAAGGTTATATCGATGGTCTAACCTTTGTGGTTAACACGGACCATGCCCCGTTACGATCCATACTGGCTACCAAGGAACCCCGGGGGCGTATTGCCCGTTGGAAAATGGAAATCCAGCAATGTGTTAGCGGACATGCTGTCCCGGAGCTACGACAAAGTGGAACCGGACTGTTGATTTACTTGTTTTTCTCCGACGAGCGACCGTTGACAGCGATTGACTTTCGAAACCTTTAACTTCAAGATCTGGAATGCCGGAAGATCATTAAAGATCTGGAAGGAGAAAAAGATCCTTTCGGCATGGAAATCAAAACCCAATTAGACTGATGATACCCCTTGGAAGCAGGAGTACTCTATAGTCATCTGAAAGAGTGGACTCAGAAGAACACAAATTGGTGGTTTTGGAACTACTTTAGGCTGAGGTGATACAATAGAACCACAACCTCCCTGAAGTGGGGCATCCCTATCACACTAAAAGGATCCTCTTATGCCTTCTAGGCAAGTGACATGTGTACTGGATTTACTGAACTGTTTCCCATTCCGGATACCCTGGCGGAAACCATAGTATGAGTGTTAATCAAGCAGATATGCTTCTGCTACGGAACCCCTTAGAAAGTTCAATGCGACAATGGGCCACAGATTATTTTGGCTGTGATGGACCAAGCCTCCATTGCCCTGGGATTTCAGGTCCACCGGGTGGCTAGCTACCTAGGCTAATTTGGTAGAAAGGCATCACCAAGACCTTAAAAGTTATGTAAGCCATTGCAGTGGACCAGCAGCATGCAGACTGGGACCTGAGTAGTACAGTGTACCCTCAGGTCCCAGTCTGCAGGGAGGTGACCAAGCCCTTAACCACCAGAAGTCGACCCCCTAATGACATCACGTACGCCACACCCCCACCCACCGGAAGTCGACTCCTAAGCTGACCCCTAATGACGTCATGTACGCTATGCACCCGCCTACCAGAAGTGACCCCCTGACCCCCTAATGACCATCCCTGGTAGTGATGTTTTTATCGGAAATGACATTTTAATCAGAAAATGGGAAAAATTCTATTTTTTAAATTACGTTATTAATATTAATAGGGATATAAATAATGACATCATGTTTTAGCAGGCCAACAGATACCAGCAACATATGTATAATATAAATGTTAAAAAAATCTAAAGAACAAGTGGGTTTGAACCAGCGACCATAGGCATGGAAAACCAGCATATTTCCTCTAAGTTCTTGGGTCAGCTTAACTTTGATGGAAGTAAGGAAGAGGTACTACATGGAAGAAATATTTTTTTATAAAAAAAGGGGGTAGGAAATGGGTAAAAATAAGGAAAAATGGGAGGGAAATTTGAAAATGGGGAAAGCGAGTAAAAAAGGGTGGGAAAGTTACAAAAATAGGGACCGACACCCAACGGTAGTGACGTCATAAAAAGACAACCCCCTAAGCCGACCCCTAATGACGTGACAAATTGGTAGCTACCAGTAATGACCCCCTGGCCCTCATACGAACCACCCACAGGACGGGACGTCATCAAAAGACAACATCCCTGGCCCTCATAAGGGCCAACTGCCATAAGTGACATCAGCAGAAATGACGTAGAAATGGGCTTAAAATGGTGGGAAAAGGGTAAACTAAGGCATGAAAATTAATTGCTATCTATAGATTAGAGTTTGTATGTAACTCGATGGATATTAGAAAAAAATTCTAAGTTATTTGTCAGAAATGAATTTCGTGCGGGAGTGTACCCAGTCAAAAATGAATGGTCGAAACGACGTCGTTAAACAACCATTAGTTGAAACAGCTGATGGAAAATGCTGAAGATGACATTGTTTCAAGAAATATGAAGTGGCTTGAAACAAATGAGCAAACTTCATTTACTAGCATTCACAGTGGCAAAAGTTTCAAAGATATTGCACAATCAGAGGGTTATTCATTATATGACGTCACCTTGTAATTTAACATTGATGGTGCACCTGTTTTTGCATCAGAAAATGTATCAATGCACCCCATTCAAGTTACTGTCAATGAGTTAAATTTCCATGAACGGAACAAAAATGTTCTTCTTGCAGGATTATGGTGCAGCTCATCAGAACCAAATGTATCCTTTTTCTTTAAACCATTTGTTGAGGAACTAAATAATCTAGCATCACATGGATTTTCTTGGAAGCATAATGGTAGATTAGTTAAATCAAAAGCATATCCAATTTGTTGTATAACAGATTCCAAGGCTAGACCAACAGTGATGAATGTCATGCAGTTTAATGGGTACTATGGCTGCCCTTGGTGTTTTCATAAAGGTGAATGCATTGAAGGTCAAGTTAAGTATCCATTTGTTGGCTACAGTAAAGAAAAGACACCAGAAACATATAGTGGATTGCCCATTAAAGCAATAAATGAGAAATCACCACAATGTGGCATTAAAGTTCCTTCAAGGTTATCACTGATATCTACACTTAAGCTTCCATTTTGTTGTCCACCTGATTATATGCATGCAATTCTATTAGGTGTGACAAAATTGTTGTCAGATTTCTGGTTTGAATCAAAGAAGGCTGTTGGGCAATCTCATGTGTCAAATGAATTGCAAGCAGTGATAAGTACAAGGTTGTGCAATTTAAAGGTACCACAATTTTTTCCAAGGCAACCTAGAACACTTGATGCAAGAGCCCATTGGAAAGCTACAGAATGGTTACACTGGTTATTGTACTATGCCATCCCTTGTTTGCATGACGTTTTGCCTCAACAATATCTGAAACATTTCAATTTATTAGTTGATGCAACTTATTTTTTGCTGCAAGACTGTATCACAAAAAACGAGTTGAATGAAGCTGAGAAATTGCTATATTCATTTGTTAAGCAATTTGAAGATTTGTATGGTGAAGCAAATATGAAATTTAATGTTCACATTTTATTGCACTTCACAAGAAGCATTGAATACTTTGGTCCAATGTGGGAATTTTCAGCATTTCCATTTGAATCTATGAATGGAGTTTTGTTAAGCTTTTTTAAGGGGACAAGGAGTGTAAGCCCACAAATCGTTAAGAAGTATTTGCTGCTTAAATAACTTCCAAGGATTGTTAAAAAACTAAAAATTAATGACTCATTTCCGGTGTTAACTCTTGGAAGCTTTACTAAGGGTATGTTTGCAAAAGATTTTATATCTGGTTCTATGTTTGGCAGGGAGATGAATTTAAATGACATGCCAAATGCAGACATTGCAAATGTCCTAAAAAAATGCTCAATTATTGAATAAGTTTGTCCAAAGTGTAAAAGTGCATGAAGGAACAAACATAGCAGGAAGAGTATATCGTTGTGCAACATACAAGTTATCCAAAAAGTGTAACGATTCTGTCTTTAATTATGGTGAAAATTTATATGGTGAAATTCAAGAAATAGTTGCAATTAATACCATAAAATGCAATGGTGATATCATTGAAAAAGGTTATTTTGTTGTTAAAGAATTCCTTGTTTCCAATAAGATGCCCTGAATGTTTGAGTTAAAACCTGCAAATATGAAATTTGTTGAAGGACAGTATGATGAGCTTAGCATTGTTTCATTTGAGAATATTAAAAAATGTGTTAAGATTGACTTAAATGATGGAAAGAGTTTTGTATGTACAGTTGTAAATAAATATTAATGCTCAAATGAGGGATTTTGTATTTTCATTCATATGAAATATTTAATACATACTTTAATTAACATGTACAATTATAAACACTGAAAACTGTTAAATATGTTTGTTGATTATTATATATTGTTACAGGGAAATGATAGGTATATATATATAGTATATACATATACAACAAATACAAATGTATGTATGAAAACCACACATTCCTGCTATAATTGTGCAGTGCACATATTTTATGGATACTCAAAATGCATGATGATGTTATATTGGATATCCTTGTAGATAGATTAAAATATTATGGATATCTATGATTGTGGATTGAAGCATTATGGATATCCATTACAATGGATAAAGTTTTTATGGATATCCATTGCAATGGATATAGTTTTTATGGATATCCATTGCTATGGATAAAGTTTTTATGGATATCCATTGCAATGGATAAAGTTTTTATGGATATTCATTGCAATGGATAGTTTTTATGGATATCCATTGCAATGGATAAAGTTTTTATGGATATCCATTGCAATGGATAAAGCTTTAATGGATATCCATTGCAATGGATAAAGTTTTAATGGATATCCATGTTGATGCATGGCTTAAATTTATATGGATATCCATAATAATGGATTAAATTTGTATGGATATCCATAAAAATGGATGAAAGTTATATGGATATCCATAAGAATCCATAGGATTTTTATGGTTATCTATACATCCATGTATGGATTTTTACTCTGGGGATGTGACCCAATTTTAAGGGCCGTTAGGTCTCATAGGCAAAGCAAATGTATTTCATATGGCGGTTAGTTTTCAATCAGATATATATATGAACACGTTATCAATAGAAACACACTTTCCTTTGGGCATGTTCTCTCCAGGAGTGCATCAACGTCCATTACAAGAAACTTGAAATAAAGTCGCAAAGGACATTTTAATTCTAAATAAAGCACTTTTAGACTGATACCGTCCTCTTCTACATCTTTCAAAATAAAAAACAATTTATTTTGCATCCTTTAAGTACCTACGGAGTGAAAGATCTTGCAAACATGGTAAAAGGTCAAATAATTTGGTGCCATTAAATTGCGCATTCAATGGTTGCTATATGCCACCCTTTCTGCAATTTTCAATTTTGCCCCGGCCCATTAAGAAAATTTGGGGAAGGAGAACCGACTTTTTACCCATGCTGCATATGGACTGCCACATTTCTCACACGATTATCAGCCTGACTCACACTGATTGTATACAGGCTGAAGGCAGCCTGTATACTCACTCTGATTTCTCAGTCTATTCCTAGTTTGAGCTTCTCCATCCTTCCTTCAGACTAAGTCAAGTCAACACAGGCTCTGCAGACTGCCCACTCAGCTAGGCTATATCTGGGAACTCCTTAGTCTGTGACTGAGACTACCCAGGCTGCTCTCACTTAAATTCTGACTCTGCATGGTTTTCAAACCACAATCCATGTGGAAAACGCTTATCAACCAGTTGCATATGTTTTGTCCACCGCAGAGTTGCTCTAAAAATCTGATGCAACCGTGATCCTTCCTCTCTTCGTATCTATTATAATTTATCAAACAATCCAAAAAATACTAATACCAATTGCCAGGTAGGATGAGTCACATAATGCATGTGCACTTATAGTATATACAGGCTATATAATGAAATCTGTGTCAATTGATCTACAGAATTTAAAACCTACCCAGCCCTGCTGAGATGCTCACCTTACCCATGTGAAAAAGGTGGGCAGAATTATGCAGAAAATAATTCTGCTGAAATAATGCTGAAATAATTCTGCAGAACAATAATTTTTTCCTGCATAAAACATTTTGCACAAATAATTCTGCATAAACTGATTTGCCAGAAATAATTCTGCATAAAAATACTTCTTTTCTGCATAAAACATTTGCACACCACATTTCGCCGATCACCCAAGAGGCGGTCGAGAACAAAAAGAAAAAAATGTTTCAGTTTACTGCGCTTAATTGTACTAAAACATATGCATCCAACGGCTCAAGTGCAGACCTGCAGTTTGCAAATGGTGTGTATAGCGTCATTATTTCAAAACATTCGTTCGGGATCGAGTCAGGTCATCATTCTTTTTTTTGGTTAGTACACCTTTGCTTTTCGAAACATGCTCCTGAAAGCATGTTTCTTGTTTTTTTCTTTTGCTTCGTGTTGTCTTTGGTGGGGACTGAATACCCCCTGCCTTTGCTTAAACGCTCTTGGCGCTGGTCCTAGAAGAACCGATTCTGACTGTAAGCCAACATGTCATTTTGTCGCAAATTTTGCGGTAACCGCACCATACATCAGTGATACCATGGCGCTCCAGCCTGCGGATGAATCGGCATCGTCCTTATCGCTTCCATAATAATAGCAGTTATGAAAATGGCCGCTTTCAACTTCCTTCCCGTTTCTCGGAGCGTCTTATCTTCTTCGTTCATTTGGTTCTGACCAACAAAACTCGTAAAAAACGACTAGTTTTCGTTTCCCCAGAGAAAAAAAATGCGCAAAAAATAAATAAATAAAATAAATTTTAGGCCTCGGTACCGGTTTAGCCGATGGAACTTGAGAATTAGGCGCGGAAGGTGGTATATTCATGCAGTACTGTCAAACAAAGCGCACAATTGAGAGTATTGCAGTCAATTTTTCCAACAAATTATAACAATTGTTAGAAAATTCGTAGATAAAAATGGGAAGCTTATTGGAAATTTGAGAAAAAATATTCAAATATTAACAATGTAACATGCACACATACCGTGTGACATTATACCTATAGTTATTGATCATACGTAAATAGCTATACATATAAAGAAATGAATTTGACATGCAATTATTACAAATAATTTCAAAATACATTTCTTTTCCTTAAAGGACAAATCCCATATCATCATCAATTCTTAGACGCACCTGGTTTTTTTTTCATATTAACATGTCTGAAAACAGGGTATAATAAAATATTTGTTAAATATCCGGTACTTTCCGGTTATCCCGACCTCATACTTTCCGGTTATCTCGACATCATACTTTCCGGTTATCTCGACCTTATACTTTCCGGTAACTTTCTAAGAAATGTATTTACATTTTCTTAGAATGAAAGCTTTTTCTTTTCTGTTTATGATAACAACTTAATTTGCACCTTATGTAGAATTGATCGTATTTACGATTCTCTCCTGATTTGAGCATCTAAAATGGAAAACAGTGTTACTTTTGTTTATACCATTTGGATTCTTTGCGTTCTTAGGGCCCAATTTGGGTGCTACCAAATGTATACATTAAAAACTAACGATATACTTTATATTAAAGACTTTGAAAAATGGTTTACATTTTACATAGGTTAAGTGCATTTTAAATATTTAAAGTAATTCCTAAAAATGGTAAAAATGAGGAACATTCTAATTAAGATTTAGAACTGCCTCAATGTACAATTCTATTCGAAGTAGTTTAATTGTATTGTCATTTCTTGTGTTTGGGATAGCAGCTAGTGTTAGCTATGGCGCCCTCTGTTCTGGGTCACTGTGAACCAAAGAGAACAAATTGATGGTCTTTAGCGATTTAGCTTTTGGTTTTCATCTGCATGGCGAAGGCGGGATCAAAATGCCATTTTCGCTTCGTTGTTCAACTTAATTCCTCCTAATTATTCATAATTATACGGAGATAAGAAATTAAAAGGATTAAATTGGAGAGCATTCGCGCTTCAAATCGATAACATTTCGCGACGCTTCGTCTCTCGCTCAAGTATTTGATAGTGCCATATATGACGACCCTTGTCAAAATGGAAGTATACTTTTTAGTATACTAGAAAGTATACTTGAAAAGTATACTAAGTATACTTTTTTCG
>JAQGBW010006330.1:0-10746 GCA_034698625.1 Julus scanicus
GAGCGAAAAAAACACATGTAACTCAATGGCACGTTTTTGGCCTGTCCCCCCAGGAAACGCCCTAAAACTACCACAGAAGGCGCTAAATGTAATGGAGACCTCCTCTATTGTATCATATTGTGATTTTTTCCCCCGGACACTTGGAAATGGACGAATTCCAACCTCAAATGCATTCCCATATACTCTCCGGACTAATAATAAGGAAAAATGAAAATGCAGTTTAGGGTAATTAAGAGACCGACATGCAATTTGACGACCATACAAGTGTCGTCGTCGTCGTAGTATGGCTCGACCTCAAATCTCCCCCCAACTTCTACTTTCGTCGAGTTGTAATAGCCCACGTAACAAAAAAGGGCTATTTTTAAAAGACACGCGGCCTTGATATTGATTTTCCCCCCTCAATCTGGGTCACTCAGATTTCGTGACGCTTCTTCGCAGTTGCGCACGCATTACATATTTTTCGCCGATTGCGATCTTTGATGATAATCGGGTTCCGTACATTAGTACATTTCTCGATTTTTAATGAGTGGCTTTTAACTAACCAGGAAGGCGACTACAGCCCACGCGAATTAAAACATCATGGATGAGGGCGTTTAAAAAGAAAGAATGAAAAAAAAAAACTCCCGAGGGTTGAAGGTCATAGTCATTTGGCTAAACTCGACAGCCTGGGCACAGTAGTTCACGGGAGTGCTAGATAAATAAGCCTATGATAATCTAATTGCAATTGATTTAGATTACCCAGCTTCCTGTGCACGCCTTTACTTTTCAACCACTTGACTTTCATTTGCTGTGGCCTTTATTTTAATCTCTTTCCATTGTGGCCTTTCGACGATTTATTTGCCAGTATTTTACTTACTGTTAAAATATTTGGTAATTCAATAAATATAGTTGTCGAGGGTCAGTGAAATGGTGGAATGTGTATGGTGCTGGTGAAATGGTCTTTCGATGTTTTTAATGACACTTGATGCTAAATATAGTAAGTGCTTTAATCGTTGATTATAGCAATCTGAGGTTAAGAAAGCATCGTTTGTTAACCATTGTTGTTGGGAATTCTTTGAAGTACTATGTAGTTTAAATAGAACATTCTTATACCGATGTGGATTATAGTTATTACCGTGGGAAACTTAATTTAATGAGAAATATTAATATTAATTTAATTGTAAAATTTCTGTTAGGGTTTGTGGTGAATTTAACGTTGTCTGATCTAATTAATATTAAATTAACAACATATAACATAATATCTTTAAATGAATCTATTTGATTAACAAAGTATAAAATAATACATTTTATTGTTAGTAATATGAAATGTGGCAATCTGCTAATTCCCGTTGCCTGTTCTTAGGAGCTTTGTTAAACATATCGTGACATATTTTTTTGCAAGATGATCGTAAATCCTGTAAATTTCCATAGTAACTCCCATCCTCGAGTTAAATAATAAATATACTTAAAGAGAAAAATAGATGTTTTTCGAATGTTGATATATGTACTTTGCATGTGGAGAAATTTTCAATTTTCTCGTTATTATACAATTTGGAAAAAGTGCATCTCGCCTTTTTTGTATTTTGAAAATAAGGTGGCTACCAAGGAGATGTAAGATGTGTATGTGTCTCCTAGACAGCCATCCTTATAGTTCCTAAAAACTCAGGATTCGAGAACTAATATTGCCAAGCATCAATACGCGTTTAATATGGAAATATTTTGAAATTGAACTCCAAGGGAAAGAATTTCTCATATGCTAACATCTTTCTGTTGATATATCAGCATGTGTAACGATTGCAAAAGAAATTATCATTGAACTATATCGATCTTTTAAATATTTTAAGAAAATGTTTGTGTATTAGCCTCTATCTAAATTTTTCCCAAAAGCCTACAATCTCTAGACGTTACTATATAAAACTTGATATGTCAGATTTAAAATGGCGGAAAAATCAATGAAATTTTCTTTTATGGCAAACTGGCTACGATTGGTCTTTTTAGAAGTAGTTTTATAGTTAATAACTATTAGTATATTTTAGTAATTCACGATATCCAATTCAATAACAAATTCATCACTGTGTTGACATGAGACCTTTGAGAGGCTAGATTTAAAATTCGAAATAATGAGTTGAATGTATACCTTTGATGGTAAACTGCTGTAATTAACGTTTTCGCTATAGCCCTTTAGAAATGTTTTCATTTTTTGTCTTTGATTTTTTTGGTTTTGCTACAACCTAGAAAAATGTTGGCAAAGTATCAACATTGTATGTATGCAGTTCTGCTGTAAGATCCCTCGAATGCTCCATTTTTATACTTGCTGGGAAATGCTTTAGCATTGCTTCGGTTGGAAAACGTGCTGGCATCTTTGTGCTAATGTTTTCCTTGTCTCGAAAATGAATGATGAGGTCTTGGTTTTGTTAAAACGTGCTATCCAGCTTGCATTTCAAATAAGCGTCAATCCGGGTCTCTGAATTGGTGGCCTATATATATATCTATCTACATTGGTTCGACCCGTTATTTTACACACATCAGTCAGTACACACGTACTCCTGATGTTGGGCACAAATTCCAACTTTATGTACCTTCCCGAAATGGCGAAACGTGCCAGGAAGACTAAAATCACGAAACAACATGGCGTCGTTACACGCTATACAGTATCGATTCACCAATTGAATATACTGTTGTGAAGCCATTGTTGCCAGGTTTATTGTTTGATTTTTCGAGTTTCTCTTTTGTTCGACACATCAAGATCCTGTATCGAATTCATGTTCCCCGGTATGACACGTGATACATTCCCAGCTTGCAGGACCATCTGTGCTCTTGGTCATCAAAGTCAAAAAATGGCTCTATATGTAATGTGTAGGAGAAATCCCTACTTTGTGCAGTAATAATTTTCTATACACTGTACTCAGTGGGGCAATTTGCGTCGATTGCTAGTGAGCCAGTGGGTGCATAAGATTAAAATTAATGTAGCTTAAAATGCTTTAGGCGTGATTATTTTTGGTATGTATATATGTGTACGTGAATTGGTATTCAAAGTACTAGTTTGCCCAGGTATAGGATTGCTTCATTCTGATGAGATTGAACTAAATTAGTATTCAGTCTTCCACTGCACCGTGTTTCTATGGGCCATTACGCCCCCATAAAGGATAGGCCCGTATAGAATACAGTCGCCAACACCGTTTTACAAGGCTTATGCTATAGGGCCATCGATTGTTTTTAATGTGCTTTACGTTGTCTGATATTCTTGAAGTCGCCAGGCTCGTTGACTCGAAGGCACTAAAAAGATTTTTATGTTTATGAATCTCAGCTTGGTAAATGCACTTTAATATGAAAGATGGAAGGGAGGCTTTGGGGCATCCTTGCCTTTCGTTTTAGGCGAATTTGCAATGGATGCTTCCATGTTGTTCTTCATATTATACGTTTTGTTGCAACTGTATGTGTCTTCTGACAAATATCGACTTTTGTCGTGGATAGGAATTGGTTCGTTTACCTCAGAATAGCTGTTAAGGTTAACAACAGCAAGAAACAGTTTTTAGACACGTTTAAGAAAACTGAAGGCGTCAGTTATGTTTCTGAAAACCGTTTTACCAGCCAAATCGATTGGAGTAACCCAGACACTCAACTGCATTAGCAAGGATAAAATGAAAATAATATTGGATTCTTACTGTGTCTGTGTGCAGAGTGTTGTGTGTTCATTATAGGGCTTAGCAAACAAAGCTGAGATTAATAATTAATGCATAATACGTTTTTTACACGTATTGTTACATAAACTCATAATTTTTCAATTTTGGCTAATTGGCAAAAAATTTGAAATAACCTGTTGCTGTTGATTGTTATATTCTGCATGAACGAATGTAAATATGCCAAAAACGATAGTGCAATTATTCTGTACCATTAAATCGCACTTGCCTGCTTCTGTTAATTAATTTTGTTAAGTACACTTTTGCGTGGCATTGAAGCTGTCAGAACATCATGTACATTTTTATTAAAACATTCAATCCTTAATTTCATGCTTATTTTCAACAATCTGGCGAACGTTTTCTCTTGCTCTCATTCACACATTATAATAACCTCTTGCGAGTTGAGAGTAGTACTTCAAATGACAGTCTCAACAGGACTATCACGTGATTTAGTTAAAATTGAAAGTTGTTATTCGCTTGAATTTACCAAGGCTGTACTCTAGAAGTCGTGTGGTGAATTATTTTAGTTCACAAGGAGTGTGTGGTTTTTTTTTATATTTAACAACTTTAGTGGAATATTTGCTAAAAATTATGGGCTGAGCAAGTGTTTGGCAAGTCTATAGATAGGAATGTTTTGAGCAGGCATGCGAATATTTGCATCAAATTAGGTAGATGGCAGTCGCGTCTCTAACCGCATAAACCTCATTCGAGATGTCTTCAGTAAAATGGTAGATTTGTAGCATATCAACGATGAGATGCCTCATAGTTGACCAGCTCATTATGGGCGTTTTAATAGTGAAATTAAAAGCATGTCTAATGCTTTTTCCAGCTGAATTCGTCGGCTAAACGCGGCGTTAATAATCAGCTCTAATGTAGAGCAAGCAATTAACCGTATTTTAGTTCAGCACAATTTGGTGGTTTTTGAGCTTTTCCCTATGGAATTATTGTTTGCAGGAAAGTGATAATAAGATATTTTAATTACTGATTACATTTAACTGACTTTGGTAATCTTACATAACTGCTAAAAGAGTTGCTTACTTTTGCCATCTGCATGCTTACTAAATGTACTCTTCTTCATAATTAGACTAATGCAGAATAAGCCAATTTTAAATGCTCAATTTAACGATGAAATTGGAGGTATTTATTGAGTCTACATAACCCCCATGCAAAATAAAGTTAGCTGAGGTTTATGATTTTTAGCTCCTTTCTATGCTGACTGATAGAAGTTCATGTTTTCATTCTATACTTCTATGCTGACTTTTTTTATTTTGTTTGAATTGAAATTGCGCGAAAGAATCATTCGGTTGGGTTTATTACCCACTTGTGTCTTAATAGAAGTTTCCAACATTATAATGCCTTTTAGTCCAGAGGTGTTTTTTTTTGTTTGTTACATTTTGCAGATCGTCACGTGGTGTAATACTTTAGCATTACATGCTGGGATAGAATATATTGATAATAATATTATCCATTTTTTATATTCTTATTGGCTAGTATTACACGCTGAGACTCATTGAGTACAGCACAATACTTTCACCAAACTGTTTCTTGAATCACCGTTGCGTTGTAAACATCAGTTTCCCGGGTTTACAAGTATTTTTTTTATAGATATAGACCTACAGAGGCGGTTCAGTTTATTAAATCAGAAGTGTGTTCCCAGTGCATGTCAATGCTTTTTTTCTTCTCAATTTGAATATATCTATCTTGCCAGTCTTTGTAGAAATTCTTCCCAAAAACGGCATAACATCAACGTTATCAGCGCTAGCCATTGGTAAGATTTCAACATCCCAAGAAGCTGGAGGACGTTGGATAGAAGGGAAAATCTTGGCAATCTTTAGCTCTTTATTGTAATAACTAATAACTCTAATCTGCTTTCCCCACTCATCCTTGTATTGGAGAATAAAACGTTTTGCTGCGAGGTAATGAAATATTATTGAAACATTGTCAGCATATAGCACTATTTCGACATTGTAGGGGAGGCTAACTGTCTATTCTTTATATCTCCAATGAAGCTATTACACGTTTTGATGGCATAAGCTGTTAGGAAACTCGCCGCTAGGGTAATCTTGAAGATGTGCCTTGTCTGTTTGAGTGGTTACATAAAAGACATTCCTATAACCCCCAAAGTGACGGTTTCAATTCAACTATGATGTTTTATATTCCTAAAACAATTTCGCGTTTATTTCGTTCAACTTTGCATTTATTACTTATTCAGACGAGCCAATTTATTACACTGCGTGTCTGCATGTGACACTAGCTGGTATGTGTAATATTTTATAGACGACTGCACAGTCTGCATATCTAAATTTAGAGAAACTGCATGGAATGTAATAGTGATGCATCGCGCACATTTCAGTAAATACCCCAGTGCGCCATTCAAATAAAACACTATATGAACATAAAATATATGCGACAATCTCTCAAAGGGGTGCTCCCAAATCTTATGCTTATCTTATCCGCTTAATTGAAGCAACTGACAAATCCTTTAGGAATTTTAGATTTCCTTGTATACTGTTATATTAATAGTATTTATCACTTATAGCAGTATTTTAGTCGAAATTATTTTATTTCGAATTATTTTTCTGTCGTTTTTATTTAATGTAATTCTGAGAAAAAGTTTTAAAAAATATTCAGAGAATGTTTACTATATATTTTTCTACTTCGCATTGTTTAACTTTAAAAAAATGAATAGCACACAATTTGTGTATTTGTTATGCCATTTTTGTATTTAATAATTTCATGTTGAAAGTGAATTTTTTTTTTCAATCGATAATGTATAAAAAAGGTTTTCTAACATGGAATAAAGGTATTTGTGAGACCTTGGAAGCATGGAAATTGATCACTGATGTGATATAAAAACATTAATTATATTATTTTTTGATGTTGAACAACTTAATGGCAGAATAAATGATATCCTTTCTTCTTGAATTAGTAAAGGTTGAATTTACGCTACCTACCTGAATAAATAATAAACAATTACTGCTTCGCTATCATTTCGTGCTGTACACTGTATTTGACTGGGTGGAGTTGCTGAATCAACATCATGTAATCATCTAGTTCAGTTCTTTAGGCTTACTATCATCATCATCATACTGGATTGAGAGTGAATGTATATATAGAATAGACAAGGCTCATTATTACATTCTTCATATGCACCTTGTCTGCTATATTCGCAATACGCCATATACTGCTTAATTAGCTTTATGTTAGTATTATTTGAAATAGAATTGGTTTGCTTTAAATTTCATATTTAAACTTGTATAAACAGTATGAAAATGTGTGAACCCTAGGCATATATATTCATTATAATACATTGAAACGAGCAGTGCATATGTGTTAATGCCCCATTTTGTATTTTTTTAAAAAAAATATTAATAATAAAAAATATTTAAAGGTACTTTTATTGATTTTATTCGAAAATAGAGAATTTATACACACACAAAAATCATTAATTTTTGTTATGGAAAACACAATATGGCAATCATTAGCACAATCATACTGAACCTCCATTAATACGTTTTGAAATTGTTGACAATTTGAGAGGTGAATTCCATGGCAAGGAGAGCTAATTGTTTGATTGTATCGGTCATTATACATAAGCACGTTCACGGGAATGGTGTGATGTCATTACTGATAATTGATAAGTTAACAAGGGCATGTTATCGTTTATTGTGATTGTATTGATTGAATGCCTACTCGCAGAGAATACTTATTTTTGGAGGGTAGAAAAGCATTTTATCGGTACAATCTATAACTATATATACCACGAATTTAAATTTATTGCCGAATTCATTGAAAATGAATAAAGCCAAGCGAAATTTGTGACATTCCTCGATACCTGTTTTTATGATAATGTAGCTAATAATAATAATGGTGTGCGTCTTGTTATTTAGAAATGTACAAAAAAACACGACATTGTCAACAGCAAACACTACAACCAAAAACCCTCTCATTGGGCTTTGGTTGTTCCGTGTTTTACATGCATGCATAAGTAGCATAACCATGTATGAAGTATGTTATAGTGTTGCTATAGTCTCCCAAATTTTCGAAATGGTATATAGTTTCAGTCGCACCGCACATGCGTTGAAAGCTAGATCAATAACTTCCGTAAACAGAACGTCATGAGGATGTGAGGATGTGGGGCACCAGGCTATAAATGCGGAAACGAGCTGAACACTTTGCAAGGCCTAAACCGAAAGTGTAACATCTATTTTTAATAAAGAGACTATGCGATATACGTATGGTATCGTAGTATCGCTGTAAACAGGCTATGTAAATTCATGGAATGCATCTGGGAAGGGTTGTCAGAAATACTGAATCTCAGACATTGCATTCTTGAAAGACCAACGTGTACACTGAATATTAGTACTTGACGTATTCCTCCAAAATGGTGGAACATATCTACGGTATATACATGTATAAATCTTGTGGGTTGTTATTGTTAAGTTCTATACGTTGCTGCTCCTATTTGGAGTTATCACAGGATGGTTCATGTTCAGGATATAGATATGGTGGAGAGTAGGGCAGCCAATTTTTGTTAAGGGCGATTACCAACATTCAGCGAGTATGACAAATGCTCCACTCTCTGATATAATTGGGACACTTTGAGATCCAGACGCGAAAAGTTATCTATGGGGTTATTGAAACGGTTCCCTGGTGAAAAAAAGAATAGAGATTTCTATTATTTTCTATTGTTATTTGGAACGTTGTTTTCTATTGGTTTTATTGGTTTCAATTGTTTTCTATGGTTTTTTTATTGTTTTCTATTGTTGAGTCAATTAATACAGCTAAACCATAGAAGTCAATACATGAACCATAGAAAACAACTAAAATCAATAAAGTGTCCAATCAATAAAGCACCAAGGTTTTATCCAAAAATACTAATACACCCATACCTCGCTTTACGGCCTATACGTTCAAGGAAAAGTTGGCCGTATAGCGAAAAAGCCGCATAACGAATCAATTATTTCTGTTTTGTGATTTTCATTTTTTCCCTTAAGCGAAGGGAAACCCATAAGTTGTTTTAGTGTTAGCCAAATCGGACCTTGTTTGTGCAAATTGGGGTAATTTATCACATTTTTTGGCCTCCTTCTTTAATTACAGCATCATTTTTTGGCCGTATAACGACATTGTGGCCCGTATAGCGAGGTATGGGTGTACCAACTTCCAGGTGGGTTTTGGTCCCATGCACAGTA
Source organism: Julus scanicus (assembly GCA_034698625.1). Lineage (NCBI taxonomy): Eukaryota > Metazoa > Arthropoda > Diplopoda > Julida > Julidae > Julus > Julus scanicus. The sequence goes on from JAQGBW010006330.1 coordinate 8,852, forward strand.
CATGTGCGCTTACATGTTATCGTACTATTGGTTTAACATGTGCACTTGCAGTGTTTCTGGCAAGATCCATATCATAAATATGGATTTTCTTTACAAAAAGTGGATTTGGATTGAATGGATACATCAATATTTTCAATTAGTAATGCGCTGTTAAATAGACACGTGCAATCATGGGTATGCTTGGCTATAAAATCTTGTGAATGCATTGCACTATTTTATCATTGTCATAAACGGACCCTATTCATAATATAATACTTGAATACACGGTTATTGGTAGCAGCAGTATTTTATTATGCACTCGCGTTAGTATTTTATAGATCGCGTATGGCAGCATGTTAAAAGAAGAAACTACCATAAATAAGGCATACCGGTTGCATGCAGCTGCGTATTTGGGGCATGCTGTGGCGAGGGAGGGGATGATGCACTAATTAGGCTGCCCTTCATTATTATTATTACTCGATTTCCCTTGTGCTCTTCACCAGTGGGATAATTTTGAACCGCCTTCACGTCTCGACGTTTTAGTTTTAAAAATGCTTTTTTTAACGAGTTATTGCTCGTGGTGTTTCATTAAATTTATTCGTTATGTAAATAAAGCCATACATTACATGATGGAAAAATTAAATTCATATGTTTATACAACTTTTTATATGGAAACATTTAAAATGTGTTTTTGAAAATATCATTCGAATTGATGCTGAAACCGGATCTCCATCAAAGGGAACAGCTGGAAACAAGCATACATAAACATAAAACACAAACCTTAATGTAGTCAGAAGCATGTTAATTGATGCCGAGGTGTATCCACTAAAAGAAGCCGAAACATTTAGACCTGCGATTTGCAGTGGAAACATTTTTTTCCTTTGATCTAGTTAACCGCCTCCCTTGCGATCGGTCAAATGTTTCCAGAAACGTTAACCCTTTTCGCAAAAACGCGTCATAAGTTTGTTGAAACAAAAGCGGTAAGCAAACTTTTTGTGCAAATTTGTTTGAACAAACGTTGCATCCGCTTCATGTTCCCATTATTGGAGACCCGGCTTAACAGATGCTTCGTACAATGCTTTTTTTTTTTTTTCAGAAAAACAAACATTAAAATTTAACTCATTCTTACTTTTCTGCAAATGAAAATGGCTGAAATTATTTACCTTAAGGAGGATCACAACCATATCACTTTCAATGGGTGACATTTTAAAACACACTCACAGCTAAACAATAATAGATTAAATAAAAATAAAAATTGTTTAAAATAGCTTGATAAATCAGCTATTGAAATTGATTGTCGTTTTTCACTTTGAATTGGTAGATTTTTTTAAAATTAACAAACTAACAGGTTTGAAAAATGTCAGTTATTTTTCCCATGGTGACAGCATGAGAATGCAAATTAACGGACATTTTTCAAACTTGTTTATTAATTTTTTTAAAAATCTACCAATCCCCCTTAACTACATGTACAACATCAGATTTCGATTTGCTCAAATCGTTCAGGTTCTATATCGGTATATGTACGGTCCTGTACAAGTATACTTATCCAAAACTATTATTTTGAATGTATACTTTCCACGGTGAAATGTATACACTCTTGGTATATACTAAGTCGATCTGGTATCGGCTATTTCCAAGTCATGAAATTGTGATCTTTATCGCAACACGTCCGTTTGTTCTGTTCAATCTTTTTGAACGACTTTTAGAACGACTGTGCAGATTCATTTTGGTGTAAAATGGAACTGAGATGATGGAGGTTCAAGTATAGTTCGCGATATCTTGTGGGAGATTTGGGTATTCACAGATGATTTATTTTTGGCCTAGTTCCACTTCAAGAAGGAATCTAGGATCAATGGGCAAAGGAACTTTCCCACCATTGAAATTGTACGGAGACTCGTGAAGGCTCAAGTGCTGTA
>JAQGBW010006331.1:0-10743 GCA_034698625.1 Julus scanicus
TTAAAATAAATAAACAAGTTTGAAAAATGTCCGTTAATTTGCATTCTCATGCTGCACGTGCTGGCAGCATGTGCAAAATTTTTCAATATAGGACCCAAGTTTGTTGACACATTTATCCGAACGTTTGATTAGATTATTTATACCCCTCTCGTAAAATGCGTTATGTTGGCTATGACGATAATATTGCCACAAATCGACGTTTTCGGACTGTCACAGCTCTTTACCTTACTTTGAGACACATTTGTTACCACAAACTCCTAATATTTCACTATAAATTTCATTCGGTTTCATGCTTTTCAAAAACGAATAACACTTTGTTGTTCCTCTCGCGTGAACGCTTAAGTGAGGCGCCATTTTGTTTTTAATAGTTTGTTCAAAATTCTGCAAGAATTGTGACGCCATGTAGTGTCCTAAAACCAAATTTCCTGCTCTTTAAAATGGCCCTTTCAGTTTTTGTGTACGACATCTTGTTGTCGAACAATAAACGAATATGCAAGACTTTTCGACCGCCCTCGTAGATTGTTACCAACTTAACTCGTTCAATGTAGTTAACAAAAATGGATTACGTCCCTAAATTTTATAGAGTTTGCATTATTTTGAACATTTCTGTATACGTGAATATCGATCAATGTGCAAATGTTTTTTTGAAGTCGTGGAATTTGTATTTCATATCGTCCAGTTAAAAACGACAAATCTATCAAAAAGTTTTTTGTTTTAGGAAAACTTTTACCCTGATGTGGCAAGTTTACAAATGCATGAAACTCACTGAAACTAAAGAGATGCAAAGAAGACTGCAAATTCTACTCAATTGTTTAGCGAATCAATGATTTGCATAGGCCTAGGGCCTGGTCCATATGCAAATCCGAATGGCATCCCTTTTAGATCAATATTATTTTACCTTCAAGGGATACATTCGTTTGCACTAGACTGTGTAAACAGAACTAATGTCTAATGAAATTATTAATGGTTTTTAATCGTTATATGTAAATTAACGATAAGTGACCTAATTCCCATCCGTCTTTTCACACTCATCTTTATCCTTTCTTTGATACCGCCTATATTGCGCATCTAATACTCAGTATAAACAATATACATATTTGCAGAGCCTAGATGTATACAATGTATATACAGTAATCTAAATTGTTTTCGTAACTCAAATCCAGTGATTATCGAAAATTCCCAAAGAATGGGTGTTAAAGCCAAGGCATTGAGTAAAAACATGTCATTGCCTAAATTAAGTAAAATACCATATTGTAAAAAATTAGCATTTACACAAGCATTCACTTTAAGTTGATATATTATTATAGATGATATTAATCATTTTTTGAAATGGGACTGTGTTCAATACATTTAGTGCTCAGCAAATTTATCCTCTATTCTATCTCTAAATAAATAGAAATGTATCGTTTTAGTTGCATGTAATTGCATTTGATGTAATTTAAGTTACTATGGGCAATCTCTGTGTGGGGTAAACTGAGACAACCGATTTGGGGAAATGTGAGACACATTTTTTGTAAGTGTTGTTAATTTTTATAATTAGTATACCTATTGTGAGTGTCTACCATAGCTAAATGAATGAAAATGAGTAAATATTTAAGAAAAATTTAAAATGAACGACTTTAGGATGAAAGATGAAAATCGCAGTAAAGTAACTTTTTTAAAGTAAAATAAAAACATAATATAGATGCTAGCTAATAAAAGTACAATAATTTTTTTTATCATATAATCTTTTTCCATAATTTTGTCTAATTCATGAATGGTCTAACTTGAAACTAAGGAGTGGGGTTAAATGAGACATTCCACAACAAATTTTGCTTCAAACGTTAAAATATTACAGTAAAATTGATGCAATTCCCTTTAAAAAAAAATTATATAGACAGATATTTAGTTATACCACATGTCCTTAAAATTTTAGATCGATAGGACAATACTGAATGCGCTAATAAAAACGTTTTTGTGAAAAGTGTCTCAATGCTCCTCAGTCTCCCCTACTTGTTACTTGAATACATACTATATAGCATGAGAGCAATCTACTTCATGATGCAATTCACCTAACATTTAAGATAGTTTGCAACTATTATGAAAAATAATTTTCGGAATTTTATTTTTAACCATAGTAATATAAAAGAAAAATCAAACGAAATCTTATGTTTAACAATAATATTTAATGTAGTCTGAAACTATAGTGGGTAGTGCAACAGGTGGGTGACGAATTTTAATTTGATGAAACTGTCTCAGATATCGATCCAAAACAAGCTCACGTTCGCCCCCTTGTGGTGAATGCCCTTTCAAATTTATTATCTTTTAATGACTACAACGTTGATTAGTATAAAAAAAAGATGAAAAATAACAAACAAATAAATGAAAATGGAACGCAGCATCTACATTCATTTTGGTTTTCTCGAATATATCAAATCCTCGCTTTGGGGGAACAATATCTTTCGCAACTTTCTACGCACATATAAATGATTAAAAAAATTAATATTCCTCAGGAAATTGCGAGTCTCGTAAGCTTCGCAACTTCGTCTTCCTGCTGATGATAGCAATCGCCTTCGCATATATTCCATCGCAAATACCACATGTTGCAAACGTGGACTTAAACGCAGGCTTTAAAGGTGCTTCGCATCAGACATTTGCATAATATTACGAAGATAATACGGCTTTAGCAGACTAAATTTAGAGTTATATGGCTTTCTCGATGCACAGAACATTATCGATAGAAATCTTTAAGACTTCGCAAACCTGCACTTCTCGTTACAGAGATTTCAGCGATGCTTTGCATAACAATAATGATAAAAACGAAAGAAGTATCGACGATGATATATATCTCATTGAAATTTATGGCTAGATTATAGCGTAATTATCGCCGCCATCTTATACCTTCATCTGAAAATTAATAAAATTTAAAGTCCAATCGAAGGATGGTTTACAATGTTTTACACTACACTATGAGTCATAAAATAGTAGAACCCAATAAACAAATCACAACATCGTGAAAAATGCTTCGATTTAAATGAAATTTGGAATTTACATAGAACAATAGTGTAGAAACAAAAATGAATGATAAAATATGCTTAAAATGTTCTCTGGTTGCCTTTACACAAGCCCAGATTCTAACGCGCCATTCTTGGATTGCCTAATCAGTGCTATGCTGGTCGAGTTCAATCCAAGTTTTCTGAATTCGTAGTTCCAAGTTTTCGATATCATTAATCCTTGATTTGTAAACCTTTTCCTGGAGAACTCGCCAAATTTCGTTTGAATCGAAGCATTTTTTACGAAGTTGTGATTTTTTTATTGGGTTCTACCTTTTTATGACTCACAGTGTATATATATGAACATCGAAAAAAATATGGCATATCAAGGCTTTATCCCAGTGAGACGTCAACTGGGATCTTTGGTTACATGAATAGGAGGGTAAAAGATATTAGGAAAAGAATTCCCTCCCCCCCCCCCCCTCCCACCGAAATCCAAGAAATTTTACAAATTTCAAACCGAATCAGTGAAAAAGCGGAATTGCAATTTTTCTGCTTATAAGTAGCAAATTATTCCTATATCTTAAATGCTCTCATATTCAGGAACAGGAAATTTAGAACAGAAGGATGAGACAATTTTTATATATAAAAAAAAAAAATAATAATAAATAAAAATTTTTTAAAAAGAATTCGGAAATTAATTGCAGATTAACTACGGCAAATTAACAAATAATTTAGTTAGACTTGTTTAGCTGTGTAGTGTGTCTACAGTGAGGATCTGGTAATGGTGAGACCACGAAAACAACTAAATTTGTGTGGGCTTAATGCAAAAATTACACTGCTATCAATCTGGTTAACCTATTGCCCACCTATTGTGATTAAGTGCTGCCATAAATTTGAAAAGGGTTACATTTTTGATCATGCTGTCGCCAATGAATACGCTGATAAGGGATAATCAAAATATCAAATTCAAATCATAAAAAAGATTCCAAAACGATGAGACTAAAAACTGTGATTCTGCACCGGTGGCTGCTTAATACCGGAAAGGAATTTTTCTGTAAGGGTATGGAGATGTTAACCCACACGTTCTTTTAAGTGTTTACAGCCTTTAGGCAACTATATGGAAAAATCAATAAAGGGTTTACCTTTAAAATAATATACATCATTTGTGTGTACAGGCTGAGACATAATTCAGTGCCTCTTAAATATCTTCAATATGGAAACATTTAGGTCAAATCTAATTTCACAAATAAGGAGAAAAAGTAAATGTGAGGATTCCAGGAAACATGTTGCAAGTATCATTGTACATCAATTTTGCCCAATGTCAAAATTGTAGGTGTTAAAGATATTTTAAAAAAGATCATCAACTTGCAGAGTGTCGTAAAATTAGTGTAATGTGAAGCATATGATATGATAATGTTATTAGTGTGTATTTGGATTACATGTTTACATGTTTCATTCAGTTTTGCAGTACATTGATGCTAATCTGTAATCCAGCTTTACTGTCAAACATACGTGTAATGCATGATTGCTGTCATTAGGGAAAATCAAGACTGTCCACTAAAAGTTTGCTAAACTTAATTCAATGTCACAAAAGTAAACATTACACTAATTTGATGATGCTCTACAAGTTTTTAATTGAGATTTTACCATCTTTAACGCCTAAACTTCACGTTTTCTGGAATCCTCAAGTGTAATTTCCTCAATTGGGAAATCAGTTTTTACCTATATGTTTCCAAATTGAATTTGAAGCTTATTCACTGTATGCTCTAAACATATTTACTAATGTAACTTAAAATTAATTTTAAATGCTCGAAGGACATTGAAAGTATCATAACTACTTTTAAATGTCTTTAAAAAATGTCTCAGTCATAAAACTAGTCTTAAAATAAGACTGTTTTTACTATGTAAATAATACTGACAGGAACATTTTATCTCCTTTCAAATAAATAAAATTTCAAATCAGAATAGGATATTTGGTTGGAGCCATTGGGGAGCCAAAGCTCAAATTGACTTTCTTGGATGATAGAAGCGGATATACTAATTCACTTTAAATATTTTTATCCAAGAAAATCAGTTTAGGCCTTGGCTCCCCAATGGCTAGATTTATTTAAAAATAGATACCATGTTCTTGTCAATCACTGCTTAAACTTTCGAATGTTATTTTTTCAACATCTTTTGTGTGTTCATTTATAATTTTTAAATTAAGACATTTTCTTCTTCTATCTATATGGCGTGCACGTGTACATTTAATTATACAAGTGTTTAAAGTATGAGGGGCGGTCAAAATGTGTTGCATATTAGTTTACTATTCGAAAATCAGATGTCGTACAAAAAAACTGAAATAGCCATTTTAGTGAGCAGGAAATTGGCTATTTTTTAATGTAGGACCTGAGCTTGCTGACACATTTATTCTAACGTTTGATGAGATTGTTTATAACCCTCTCGTAAAATGCGTTTTCTTGGCTATGCAGATATTGCAGAATTGCAAGTTTCACATCATATCGTCAGTTTGGTTGAATTTTCTTAAAGTTTAAACACCACCTGTGTATCGTACTTTGTGAAACACATTTGTCACTAGAAACTCCTAACATTTCACTATAAATTTCACTCGGTTTCATGCCTTTCAACACTGAAAAACGAAGAACACTTTGTTGTTCCTCTCGCGTGTACGCTTTCAAGTGAGGCGCCATTTTGTTTTAGATAGTTTGTTCGAAATTCTGCATGAATTGTGTCGCCATGTATAGTGACCTAAAACCAAATTTCCTGCTCTTTAAAATGGCTATTTTAGTTTTATTGTACGACATCTGGTTTTCGAATAATAAACGAATATGCAAGACTTTTTGACTGTCCCTCGTACAAGTAAAAGTTGAGGAGGTAAATTGGTCCTGAGACCAAAACATGTTTGAGAACTGTTATTTTTAAGAAAGTTAGTTGTCAATCTCTCCTCTTTAATCCTATTCTTTTTTTGTTAATTTCCTGGTTTCTTTTCTGACACATCAGATAAATATATATAGGTGAATGAAAGCTAGCAGAAAACATTAACTCCTTTAGAAACCAATTCGAAATCAACCATTAAACGAAATAAACACTGCTCCTGGTCGAGAATCTTATTTTTTTTTACTCCAATGTCCAATGACAAACGAAATCGCAATTGCATTATTTTTTCAAATATTTGCCAATTTGTACTCCTGGACTATGTGTACGCACCAGCATTGGTCATTGTGAGCCTGGAGGCCGTCGCAACTTTTGATTTTCGAAATCAATAAGCGGACACTTAACACGTTTACTCTTTCTTCAAAGAAAAATCGGACAATGGAAACACTTGGATTTTGTACTCCAAAAAAACACGATTCTTTTAAGATCACCTTTGGGGGAAGAGAATCGCTGAATTATTAAAGGTTTGAAGGAGTTTCAGTCCAACAAATGCTGACGTGCACAATGTCCTATGGGAGGACAAGTTTCACATAAAGCCGATTATACCAATAGCCATGTTATTTAATCAAAGATTAAAGCATGGTCCTCGTATTCTTGTTAACTCACATATGACAGGCGATTAATGTACGTATGGGCTTATTATAACCAAAGTAGTAGTGAGTGAAGTTCATATTAAATTTTTGAGTAACAGAAATTGTAAAAAATAAACTCCTGTAAAACGTGTATACTTTGGGACAGGAGTGTAATATGCCAGCGTTAAAAAAATCAAAAAAAAAAAAAACAATGAGCTTTTTCAGCCAGTTGGAGAGAAACACTTTTCCATCATATTGTGGCGACTTCCCCGTGCTCTAAATTCTGTATATTTGAAATTATGAAAATTTTCTTAGTGACACCTGTTTTGTCTTTTCTTTACTGTCGTCAAACTTTCATCTCAGGAGGAAAGCCTAAAACAGCTGTTGCTACAACAAGTCGTTATAGTGATTCCTCTATACATCTTGATTATTATTTATATGAATACCAAGTATGTATATGTAAAACTATAGGCTGCGTTGTAGTCAAAAATTAGAAATAAATGGGGGAATTTGGTGGTGATTCAAACATTTCATTCTGTATTTTCTTATTATTTAACTCGAAATGTGTTTTAGTTTCAGTTTTTTTTGGTGGGGACAGGTTTAAAACAACTAGCAACCTTGTATTACGAAAATATTCACGTTTTGAGTATATTATTATTATTATTTTATTATTTTTATTATTATTTTTATTATTTTATTATTATTTTTTTATTTTATTTTATTTATTTGCTGCTCTTGTGTAAATGTGAATAAATAAACAATAATAATAATAATAATATAAACTTTATACATGGGCATTAAACGCCATTTATGACTGTATACATGCTTTCAGACATACCTAGTATATAGAAAACATATGGCAGATGCCTTGGGGATGGTCCCTACATCCTGTCAAATTGTCACTATGGTGTTTTTAGACAATTTTTAAGAGATTTTGGGGACGTTTTTTTTTAATGCCCCCAATAACTGGCGTAGCCAGCTTAACTACCATCTTATCACATGAACCTTTATAACCAGAATATATAGACGCCATTATGGACTCCACTAATGATGGTATTTTAGTTTTTGATTTTTCTGTTTAATTGAGTTTTAAAGGTCAGTGAAAGTGGAATTGAACACCAGAAATGTGTCCTAGTCTTAAATGTACTTCAATTTTTAAAACTTCTGGGAGGTCGGGAATTGTGCCTAAATTTGTGTTGAACACCAGGAATTCCAGAAACACCTGGGATTTTTATTCGAGGTCAGGACATTTCTGCTAATCATAAAATTCTGGAACAATATCGATCGGGGACATGGTAGCGAGATGGGCGTTTGGAACTTTATAGGATGGGCCTTTGTATGTTCCAACGAATTCTTTGGACACATTTTTTTTTAAAAAAAGATATAAGGACGTCTATGAGGGTGGGGTGGGAAAGGAGAGGAAGGGGGTGGGGAGGGGAGAGGAAGGGGGTGGTGAGGAGCAGGAGGAGGATGAGGAGGAGGAGGAGAGTGGGGAGAAGTATGAGATAAAATGGACACCGTGTGGAGAAAAGGCGGGGGAGGGAAAGAAAGGTCAATTTTTGAAGTAATTTCGGGGACTTGCGAGGGCGCCACCGTAGTTGCATGCTCTTCCCAAACAGTAAACTCTGTGAAATCTCGTGAGCTTTCAATTAATTGGAAGACTTCATTATGGACGCATAAAATACACGTAAAAATATAAAATTGTGGATTTTGTTTACTTACCGTGTACATAACTACAAATGTAGTCAGTAGAACGACCATATAAACTCCAAATGGCAAGAACGTCACATTGTCCCTCGTGGTTCCAATTTTCGATTATTCCGCTCAGCAACCATTCAAAAACAAAAACAAAAATCTTGGTATTTGGATTCGATTATGGTCAAAATTCAAAAAATGAAAAGAATTGGACGAGTTTGAAGCAACGAATCAAATACATAACTGGTCAAGCAAATTCGTTGTGGGAGGGCAGGAGATGGTCATGATGACCCTTGCCCTTGTCATTGGGCACGCGTCATCACGTTCCATGGTAATTTTTCTAGTTTTTTCTCGTTGGTGGCGCTCACTGTGCGTCCAACGTTGTTTTTTGGTCAAAACATCGATTAAGGAAGTCGTTGCGGTGCAACGCCATTAAGGGCCGCTGAAGCAGAGTCCCAATAATGCGCGAATTAAGAAATCTTTCCTGCCGGGAAATTCGGTTATGGAGCGAACCCCTCCAGAGATGGCAAAGCGAAAAGACGTGTTCGGAATCAATGGACCGAGAAAATTGTCTTTTCTTAGGACCGGTGATTCGCTCACCCTCGTTCGTAGAAAGTTATTTCACGAGGTGTTTGGCACTGGTTCATGGACGTTTTAAATGATATATTAGGAGGGGGATGACCCTTTGTTAATAATACTTAAAAAAAAACATGTAAATTTTATAAAGCGATTTTCAACAAATTATAATTTGTTGAAAATCGCTTTATAAAATTTTACCAGCACACTGGCCCTATATGCATTTTTACGAAATTTGTTCTGATCTTAAAAAATGATATTATCAGCAATACTAATTCACCATAATATAGTGGAGACTGGGGTGCATTAAGACACTATATTCACTGAATTATTTTGTGTCCTATTGATCACAAATTGTAAGGTCATAGTTTAACTATAATTGGCAGTATATGAAAATCTTATGAGGAATGTCTCATTTTACCACACTCCACTTGGTTAATAATATTTAAAAAAACATGTAAATTTTATAAAGCGATTTTCAACAAATTATTATTTGTTGAAAGTCGCTATATAGTTTAACTATAATTGGCTGTAAATGAAAATCTTATGAGGAATGTCTCATTTTACCACACTCCACTTAAATAAAATTGTGCAAAAATGTTAAGCCGGCTTTCCACCAAGACGTACATGTACGTATATACAAGTATTTACAAACATATGCAAAAAAGTTTGCCCTCTGGGTTTGTTTCAGCCGCCATTTTGTAAATATATGTAAATATCAAAATTTTGCACCTATTAAATGTCTTTAATAGCTGTACAATTTTGATATTTACATATATATTTACACCAAGGTCGTACATGTACGTCTTGGTGGAGACCCGGCTTGGGACTAAAACACGTAATAAGTTGCCACTGAAATATGACGTAATCTTACAATTATATTTTTAAAAACCTGCATCACATATCGATTTCAGTTTTTCATGTTAAAATAGTTTAATTCAAATTTAAACTATGGTAGCTATATTCGATTGTTTCTCAGTAAGGAAGCATGTGGAATATAATTTTTGAAGAAAGTTTCATTTGCAATAGATGACCAATATGCGGAAAAACTATACACATTTGCAAAAGAACCAAAATGAAACTTAGAAAGTCACCAATACAGAGAATCACAATTTAATTAAATATATCAAGATATTGATAGTGCTCAGTGTTTTTTTGTTGTAAAACTTACATAAACTTGGTAAGATCTAAATAAATTCAGAAAAAAATGTTGGGCAAAAAATAACTGAGTAAGAGTCAAAAGTAACAAATAATTCGAACTTCTTAATGGATGATTCATTCTACATAAGGTAATTTAAATTATACACTGAGTCATAAAAAAGTAGAACCCAATAAAAAAAATCACAACTTCGTGAAAAATGCTTCGATTTATAAATGAATTTGTCAATTACATAGAACAGTAGTGTAGGAACAAACAACTTCTTCAGGACATGCGACAAATCTGAGAATTGTTTCCTTTTTGAACAAGACGGCGCGTCCTCTCCCCGTGCTCGAGAAACAGTTGAACTGCAGCAACAGAAAACGCCACAGTTCATCGAACCCAAGCAATGGCCACCAAACAGTCCAGACTTGAATCCAGTGGACTACAAAATTTAGGGAGTTCTCCAGGAAAATTCTTACAAGTTGATGATTAATAATACCGAAGACTTGAAACTACGAATTAAGAAAACTTGGATTGAACTCGACCAGCACATCATCGATTCGTCAATCAAAGAATGGCGTGTTAGACTCCGGGCTTGTGTAAAGGTCACCGGAGAACGTTTTGAGCACACTTCATATTTATTTTTGTTCCTACACTAATGTTCTACATAAGTGCCAAATTTTATTTAAATCGAAGCATTTTTCACGAAGTTGTGAGTTTTGTATTGGGTTCTACTTTTTTGTGACTCATAGTGCAGATAAAATCATTGATAAACTTACAGTGGGGATATCCATTGCAGTCTAAATCAGCCTGGTATTATTTTAAGCCAAAGTATAATTAATCTACATCT
>JAQGBW010006332.1:0-10742 GCA_034698625.1 Julus scanicus
TGACGTTATTTTAAAAAAATGACGTCAAATTGACGTCATTTGGACGACATTATTTGGTCGGATTGCTACCTGGGATGGGTTATAGAAGGGGCGCTGAGAAAGTGACCTTTTCGTCCTGACACAACAGAAAGAGGTAAGCCACAAATGGTAGCTTAACTTGAAATTAAAGGAGCCTTTGATAATGTAGATAGGTGCATTTTTTGGAAACTACTGATTGCATATGAGATCTCTCACTCGATGGTAAAGGTCATCATATTGTTGTAAGAGAATACAACAAATGTGATACAATGGAGTGAGTTCGAAAAAACATGGAATCTGTGTAAATAAAAGTGTGAGGTAAGGATGCCCTTTATCATCTTTACTGTTTTTAGTGTACATCAATGAGCTTGGTGTGTCCTTGCAGGTGTCGGGGCTGGGCTATAAAGTTTGGGCAAACAAATTACCAAGTCTGATGCGGTGTGATGCAGTGCCTTATCACAGAGGATTGTGACGAGCTTCAGATAAACTTTGGATATTGCTGGGCAATATGGGATATAGTATAATTTGGAGTTCGGGAGTGACAAATCCGGGGTCCTCGTCGTGAATGGGGACCCTACAGTACCAGCAGCACGTGAATGGGTAATAAATGGGGAAACTGTCCATTGAGTGATGCAATAATTGTATCTGGGAGTGATATTGCAAAACTACAAAAAAATACATACTAGTATTGGGCACTGGGCACAGGAGTTAGCGATTGGTGGGAGGTTCAGAAAAATTGGGGGACGAAGTAAGTCGCAATCACAACAGAGGGAAGCAAGGAGTACAACAGAACACAAGAGAGCACAACATAAACATGAGAAAACACTGTAATATACAAACAACGACAGTTAAGAGCATTCTATATAGTAATTGTGGTTAGTAATGATGGACATGGCAAGAGCAGTATGTGACAAGAGAGTTGGAGTACAACAATGCTACAGTGGTAAATGGTAGAGGGTTAGAGAAGGTGAAGTACATAGAAAGCTTTAGTTATAAGTCAGGGATTGCCTTGGTTAAGGGTCACCATCTTCCGTATGGCCAGCTTCAGAAACTCTCAGTACCTGTCGTCTTCCATGTGTTCTGAGGCACGGGGTCTAGGATGCCGAATCTCTACCGTTCAGCACAGAAAGCAGGGCCGTTGGCGAGGATTAGAATGGCTGTCTGTGGTTCTCCTGGGTCACAGAAGCAGTCAGCGGCCAGTGCATGATGGAAGCAATGTAGTTAGGCCCTGAAGGCGCCGTGGCCAGTAAGGAACTGTGTGGTGAGAAAGTGTGACTGGCGGGCTTCGAGAAGCTGGCGGGCGGAGGCGAGGGTGGGAAGATGGAAGATGTTGAACTTTTCTTGAAAGTCTTACTTTAAGATCGCCACATGGGGAAAGGGGAAGCTACTCCAAAAATTAGCTTTCCAGACATTTTCCAAACACAAAATGAAATGTGTGGTCTGTAAGGGGGTTGGGGTGCCTGCAACCACATATGCTATGCAGCAAATGTTAACAGGGAGTTGAAATGCATGCAACGGCAGAATTTCTGGGCAGTTCTTGGACAGTTCTGGACTGTTTCTGGATGATAGGAATGGTCAAGCTTTTTTAATCTCGTGAGATGATAAGTAAGCTAACTTATCTAAAGAGATTATGAACCCTAGCCAAGTCCTACCCGGCAAGGCAAACCTATGAGTTGCTTAGAGGTCAGAGATGGTGCACCCAGTGGCTGCGTGAAGTGATAAAATTTGGGGCTAGACTAGGATTCAATGTGTTTGTTAAAGGTAAATGGGCAGATTCAGATCAAACTATTAAGAAGCTTGTTCACAAATGGAAGGAACATGCCTAGACAGAGAGCATGGGAGACAATAATACTTTGACACACTACAGGAACAAAACAAGGGTTGGAAAAAAAGCCGTCTACATTAATTCATCTGGGAACGCCTTATTGTTCAAAGCAAGTGCAGGTTTACTCGAGTCCAACCAAAGGCTTGATAACTACCGAACTATCACAAAAACATACGACTTGTTTTGAGATGGAACTGAGAGCCTGCAGCATGTGTTGAATAAATGCTCAGTCACGGAGATATACAGGACTGGCATGTAAACAGTCTTAGTGGGAGGAGTGGTTGAGCCTATCTGATGCACAATATATAGTGTTGAAAATGTGATGCGTGCTAAGTGTCTGCTAACAAGGTGGTGGGCCTTAAAACAAGAAAGCAGCAATAGTGTGTTGATAAGGCAGTGTTGATTGACGTCATTTTTTGGTCATTTTGTTTCCAAAAACACGTCTCACGTCGAAAAAGACGTCATTTTTTGGTCATTTTACTGACCAAAAAATGACGAGCTCGAAAAATGACGAAAAAATGACGTCATTTTACTGACCAAAAAATGACGAACTCAAAATGATCAAATAAAGACCAAAAAAGGACATCATTTTACTGACCAAAAAATGACGAACTCAAAATGATCAAATAAAGACCAAAAAAGGACGTCATTTTACTGACCGAAAAATGACCAACTAAATGAACAAAAAATTTATCGAACTACCAAAATTACTACCCTATAGACTATAAAGGGGCGCTAGTCTAATTTCAGCTATTAAAGTTTATTTAAGCTAATTAAGCTAATATATTGGCTTAATTAAGCTGCCAAAATTAAGTGGAAGGAATCATCAGGGCCTACATTTAAAACATGCTTAGGGCCGACCATAAAGGTG
Organism: Julus scanicus; assembly: GCA_034698625.1. NCBI lineage: Eukaryota > Metazoa > Arthropoda > Diplopoda > Julida > Julidae > Julus > Julus scanicus. The sequence continues at coordinate 2,715 of JAQGBW010006332.1, forward strand.
CAAGCTTAAGTTTAAGCTGTTTAAGCATAAATAAGCTTAATTGAGCAGGTCCCTATATATAGCTTTGAAAAATGTCTAGGGACGGCCAAAAAGGGGCGCTAGATCAAATTATTGCTATTTAATCTTAATTAAACCTAATTAAGCTAACTTGAGCGGGGCCATATAACTTTCGAGAATGCCTAGGGCCGGCCAAAAAGGGGCGCTAGCTTAAATTATTGCTATTTAAGCTTAGTTAAGCCTAAATAAGCTAACTTGAACAGGGCCCTATAGCTTTCGAAAATGCATAGGGCCTGCATTTGCCAAAGCTATAGGGCCCTGATCAATTTAGCTTAATTAGCTATTTTAATTTAATTAGCTTAAATTAAAGCTTGGGCCCCTTTATAGCCAGCCCTAGGCTAAAGACGTCAGCTTGTAGTTAAAAAAGACATAATTTTTTGGTCAAAAATGACGTCTTTTCGACCAAAAAAGACGTACTTTTTTGGTCATTTTTTTCCAAAAGACGTCATTTTTTTGGTCCCAAAGACCTCATTTTCGAAGGACATTTTCACGTCATTTTTTGGGTCCAATATGACGTCTTTTTGACCAATAAAAATGACGTCTAAATGACGAACTTTGCTACCTGGGAATACACTACAATTCCGTGTAGTTCAGTTCAATGCTGGTCCTATAGACAATGGGCAGACTCATTGCCAGGGGCCTGACCTACGTCAGCAGAAGACCAAGAGAACCCATGCAAGAACGTCACTTGGGGAACGTTCATAAATTACGTAATGCATCTAGGGGTGAGGGGGGTACTGCATGGATAGTCATTTGCGTTACGTAACACTCGTGGTTTTTTTCCCAAAACCTGCACACCTAGCCTATTTAATACTCTGATCCTAACCTATGGATAAATCCATATAGGCCTCGCTTTATTAATTTATTAATCCATAGGTTAGGATCGTAGTAAATAGGCTGTGCAGGTTAGCTAGGTCAAAGCGGCTTCAGTTGTGGATCCCCTAAACTCCACTCTTACCAAATTGTGGCTATATTAAGCATCCTGTTCTTGGAGTGTCGTCATTTTATTAAATAAATGCCTGTTAAAACAGTGGATCATGTGCATTGATACATTTCATGTTATATTTCTCAAGTCTGAATACTCTGATAAATAAAGTCATAAATAACAGTAGCTCAAATTTGGACAAACCAAGGATTCTGAACAATCTTTAAATCTCTATGAGGAGTGACACATAATTACAGAAACCTTTAACCTATTTGCCGGTTCCCTATGCCCCATATTTCATCCGGGGTGTTAAATAATAGGTATGTATTGGGCATAAATGATTAGTTTTTCACTTCAATCTCGTATACCCTGGTGAAAAAAACAATATATAGATTTCTATTGGTTTCTATTGTTATTTGGACACTTTATTGTTTTTAATTGTTTTCTATGGTTCCTGTATTGACTTCTGTTGGTTTCTATTGACTTCTATGGTTTAGCTGTTTTGAATGAACAATAGAAAACCATAGAAAACAACTGAAACCAACTGATTCAAATAACAATAGAAATCTCTATTGTTTTTTTCACCAATGCCAATAGAAAACAATAGAAATCCCTATTGTTTTTTTTTAACCAGGGTATGGTACTGTTTCGATTTACGGTCCACAATGTTTCGTTATCCCAATTTGCACAAACAAGGTTGGATTTGGATAACAATAAAACAACTTAGGGGTTTCACTTCGTTTAAGAAGGACAAAAAATGAAAATCACAATGCAGAAATAATTGATTCGTTATACGGCTTTTTTCGCTATACGGCCAACTTTTCCGGAACGTGTATTTCCGGAGTGTATTTTCTTTCAATATATAGCACCACTTTAAGCGCAGCGTGAGATGAGTTAGGATCATTTTTAGGATGAATCGAAAATCAACTAAAAAGAGAGTTGCTGACCATCAATTTCTGGCGAGTGGTCAAAGTGTGGGGGCGTGAGTCAGTCAATAGCCAGTTGCCCCAGGCTACAATCTGGGAGGAGATGGATGATGGCAAAACCTTTTTAGATGTACGGATTAAGAGCTGAGCGTCATAACTTCATCAAAAAATACCTCGGGTCTAGACAACACAAACACGTTGAACGGTTTATTGTGTCCAAAATGGAGGCCGTTTTTCATCGCCAGGGGGAAAAAAACGACTGATGGCATCGTAAACCATAAATGAAGGGAACTAATATTTACGCGCAACACCTCACTAATGAGGAAGCTTTTTTTATATCGTAGTTTGCACGGAGGAGATGATATTATTGGCAGGGAATCATGTTTTTCTTCTTCTTCAGATTGGTCTCGAATTTACTCGAAATGGATGTCATTATAAGACGCTCCTAAAATAATATTCTCAACATTGGAAATAATCAAAGACATTTAAAAATACCAACAACACTTTCTTAAATTTGTACTCATTGAGTGTTTTAATATATAAATAAATAAATAAATAAATTACATCGTGTTTTCTTCAGAAAATTACACCTTTTTGGTAGAAATAATAATAATAATAATAATACAATATAGAGATTTCTATTGGTTTCTATTGTTATTTGGACACTTTATTGTTTTTAATTGTTTTCTATGGTTCATGTATTGATTTCTATTGGCCTCTATTGACATCTATGGTTTAACTGTATTGCCTGAACATTAGAAAACAATAGAAAACAATTGGAACCAATTAAACCAATAGAAATTTTCTATTGATACCAATAGAAAACAACGTTCCAGATAACAATAGAAAACAATAGCAATCTCTATTGTTTTTTTTCACCAGGGCATGCTTATACTACAGCAGGGTTGGGCAGTAATTGAGTACATTGAATGAATTTGAGTAACGAATAAAAGAGTAAAATAGTACTGAGTACAACGAGTAATTGATTACAAAATATACAAAAGTATTATTGAATGCAAATGTACTCAAAACGTACGAGTACAATTGCACTCGATTGCAAAAATGTACTCACGATGGGTGATTACGAAAGTTATCGAGTATTAGCGTAATCTTAAATTATGAGTACCGTTGTACTCGAGTGTGAATAAAAATACTGTGTACTCATACTCATTAAGATTTTATTAAATTTAAATTGTTATGCTCGTAATAAAACCTAAGGTGTTTAAAATAAATCGAGTTCCCAAAACAATACTTGCACAATCCGCCATACTCGTACTCAGTACTCATATCCACGACCACGAGTACAAATTACCCCAGTCTGGCTACGATACAACTCTTACTACGTAGTATGATTCCACAGGTACTCGTAATCCGTACTTACACACACGAGTAAATATTTGCCCGAGATTGAATAATACTCATTTCATACGACTACTGCTTACACGTACTCTACTTGTACTTTAGAGTACGATTCCCCCGCAATCGTAATCGGTACTCCTACTCATGAGTACAATTTCCCAAATCTGCATTACAGTATTGGCAAATACTTTGTAAGTATCAGTGTGAGTGATCCCAGCGCCATCTGTTGATAATTGTGTCTAGAGCGTGGGGATTTTTGATTGGACATCAGCACGCTACAGAGTCCATCGCAAATTATTTAGAAACCTTTGGACATTCAGTAAACGTGCATATTAAATGGCCCTTGATGTCCATTTTCTAAATTGTGTTTAATGTCCTCGATGAAGGATTGACCCTTGAGACACGAACTTTCACAGGAAAATCACAACAAACAACCAATCACAGCTCATCTTTTAAGATGTGTGTGACGTCAACGCAGTATAATCATTTTCGAAGTTTTGATGGAAACACGAAGAAACACTTTTGTAAACATGATTACATGTTCAAAACTTCGATAAATGTAATTGATGTCATTATCGATTGCAGTGGAACCTCGCATAACGAGTACTATAATTCGTTCCGGAGTCTTACTCGTAAAGCGAAACACTCGTTAAACGAAACAATTTTTACCATATAAATTGATGTAAAATACAATAATGCGTTCCATGCCGAAAAAATACTGAAAAATTAAAATTTTCAAAAAAAAAAATACTCAAAAATTGAAATGTGGGGATCTACTGATTACGAGTACCTGTGGCATTATACTCCGTAGTATGAGTTGTATCGTAGCCAGACTGGGTAATTTGTACTCGTGGATATGAGTACTGAGTACGAGTATGACGGTTTGCGAAAGTATCGTTTGGAAACTCGATTTATTTTAAACACCTTAGGTTTTATTACGAGCAGAAACAATTAAAATTTAATAAAATCTTAATGAAAATAAGTACACAAAATAAACCCTCTTAGAAATTAGCAAAATGTTAATAATTAAAGGGAAAATAGAACAAGTACATCCGATAACAAAAGTATCACAAGTAGAAATGTAAAAATTAGGATATATTCATATTAGCTTTTAGGATGACCCTCGTTTCAAGCTACTTATTCTCGTTACTCAATGGTATTAAATGCGACTCAATTACTCACTTAAAAGTATTCCTATTCATACTCGATTACATCGGTACTCATAATTTCAGATTCCGTTGATACTCGAGGACATTCGTAATCACCCATCGTGAGTACATTTGTGTAATCGAGTGCACTGTACTCGTACGATTTTAGTACACTTGTATTCAAATACTCTTGCGCATTTTTTTATTCAATTACGCTTTGTACTCGGTACTCTTTTACTCTTGTTCTCGATACTCTTTTACTCTTGTACTGGATACTATTTTACTCTTGTACTGGATACTATTTTACTCTTGTACTCGATACTCTTGTACTGGATACTATTTTACTCTTGTACTCGATACTCTTGTACTGGATACTCTTTTACTCTTGTACTCGATACTCTTTTACTCTTGTACTGGATACTCTTTTACTCTTGTACTCGATACTCTTTTACTATTGTACTCGATACTCTTTTACTCTTGTACTCGATACTCTTGTACTCGATACTCTTTTACTCTTGTTCTCGATACTCTCTTACTCTTGTACTGGATACTCTTTTACTCTTTCACTCAAATTCATTCAATGTACTCAATTACTACCCAACACAATTTCAAATTATAGCCAGAATTAAGTTGATTAAACAGGTTTTTAAACCAACTTAATTTTTTTTTTAATTCGTAATCCCTGGATTTGAACCTTTGATTAAAGTTCATTTTTTCTAAATCGATTCGCTTTGGATTTAAATCACTTTGAAATCTGGCTAAAGTTCTATTTTATTTGAATATAAATTGAATGATGAACGCAGCGTGTGATGCGTGTCGACTCAACTCCCATTTCACCATGAAAATACATGAGGGAATTTGGCTTTAAACCGAGACATGATTTCCCCCTTCTATCGATTACATGAACGCGATGCATGATGGGAATGTGACAAAACGACACAGAAGATAAACAATCACGAAATAAATTATCAGCATCTCAGATGAACTTATTCAAGTTTAAGATCAATGGTGCATTACTATTTAGATCATATTTAATTACTTAATAGTCATGTACGAGTTATGTACTACTATATTTATTCCTTAAATGCCCATGAAACGCGTTTGGGGGTCATTAAAAAAGGACGTCCTCAAGAGGGGGGTCTGATAGAATGTGGAAAGGGGGAAGACATTAAGAACGTCCACTAATCATTGTATTTTTCACTTCGGAGCCATTCAAAAAATACGTCCTCAAGAAGGGGGGTCTGATGAAATGTGGATAGGGGTGAGGGGGAAGACAATAAGGACATCCATAAATGATGGTCTTTTTCATTTTGGGGCTATTCAAAAAGGACATCCTCAAGAGGGGGTAAGGATGGGGGTCTGCTTGCATGTGGACACCATGTGGACAGGGGGTGGGGGATAAGGGATGCCATTAAGGACGTCCATAAATTATGGTATTTTTCATTTTGGGGCTATTGAAAAAGGACGTCCTCAAGAGGGATTGGGGATGGGGGGGGAACTGCTGGGATATGGACACCATATGGACAGGGGGAGGGGGTAAAGCCATTACAAAAGCTGGCAGCCTTACCTATTCGAATTTAAGGCCCTGGTTGGGACCGTACATGGTTTGTTGAGGGGTCATTCAAAAAGGACATCCTCAAGAGGGGGTAAAGATGGGGGTCTGCTGGCACCTGGACACCATGTGGACAGGGGGTGGGGGATAAGGGATGACATTAAGGACGTCCATAAATGATGGCATTTTTCATTTTGGGGCCATACAAAAAGGACGTCCTCAAGAGGGGGTAAGGATGGGGGTCTGCTGACATTTGGACAAGGGGAAGGGGGCAAAGCCATTACAAAAGCTGGCAACCTTGCCTATTTGAATTTAAGGCCCTGGTTGGGACCATACATGGTTTGTTAAGGGGCCATTCGAAAAGGACGTCCTCAAGAGGGGTAAAGATGGAGGTCCAGGATGGTACCTCCATGGATGGTACAGGAGGAGGGAGGGGAAAGTCGTTATTGACGTTCACTAATGATGGTAATTTCCAGTTTTGGAATTTTCTGTTTAATTGAGTTTTAAAAGTCAGTGAAAAAGGGGAAATGGACACCGGAAGAAATGTGTCCCCAGTCTCAAATGTACTTGAGTTTTTAAAACCTCGGGAAAGTCGGGAATTATGCCTAAATTTGTGTTAAACACCAATTTTATTCTTGAATTTCCTTTCGAGGTAAGGAAATTTCTGTTAATCAGAAAAATCTAGAAAAATATCGTGGAATTGGTAGCGAGACGGGTTCTAGGAAATTTATAGAATGGACCTTTGTATGTTCTAACACATTTTCTGGACACCTTACTTTTCAAAAAGAAATTAAGGACGTCCAAGAGGGGAGAAGAGGGGGTGTCTGGGACTAAATGTCTAAAATGTCTAAAATGGATAAAATGTACACCATGTGGACAGGAAGTAAGGGAAGAGGTTAATTTTTGAAGAAATTTCGTGGATGTCCTTTTTGAATAGCCCATAAACAAATGAATTCAAGAACGTAGAAATAATGTGTTTTTTAATATTCTCTTCAGGAATTCTGACCAAATTTAAGCATATTCGTGTAAAACACAACAATCAATCATGTTAAATTGATATGTTAAATTAGGATAAAACAGCTGCTCGTTTTTTTTAAGTAAGAAATTGGCAAAGATTTGTTCGTGCCATCCGTGCAATGACATTTCCAAGATTGGCTCGAATGCAAAGTTCATTTAACTCTGATAAAAAACCTACTTATAAAACAGAAAGATGTTTTATACAGGAAGATGTGGCTTAAGAGAGGGAAGTTCGCATATATCATCCAAAATTCTATCTTAAGGATGATAAACGACCCACTTTGGCTATAAAAAGCGTTACCAAATAACTCAACATTCAACAATCTAAGATGCTAATTCAATAGCCAAATGTAACCTCGATCATGTCAATATTTATACTACATGTTAATCGTGTTTTATTTGTCTTAAATCAACACATGTAAAAAAATATATTTCTAACAAATTTTTCTATAAAAAAATAACTAAAATTCACAGCTAATTATATGAATATTTCTTGAATCTTTGCCAATTCATTTAAAATAAGTGTAAGGCTAGCATAGAAATATTATATATATATAGATTTATTACATATATATATATATATATAGGGTGGGCCAATAAAAAGTAAGCCAATTTTATAAAAATCATAATAAGGTTATTTGTTAATCTTTAACAATTTATTTAAAATAAGTGTAAGGTTATTATAGAAATATTAATTATATATACATATATAATAAATGTACTTAGTATCCATATATACAGGGTGCATGGGTCAATAAAAAGTAAGCCAACTTCATAAAAATCATAAAATGGTTATTTGTTAATGAAATTTAATGAAAATTTGTACGTGTGTACTTAAATAGGATACAAAAAAAATTCCCTATTTTAATTTGTGTTTAAATTTTGTGTTCAAAGTTACCACCTTTCTCCGGAAACAGTTTAAAAAAAATTGCCTATTACCGTCATTTTTCGTTTTATGCAAAAAAATTATCGTGGTTCTTTCTTCTTCAGTGAACGCCATTTTGAAAGACAAATTCGAATGATTACGTCATTAAAAAAGAACGT
>JAQGBW010006333.1:0-10742 GCA_034698625.1 Julus scanicus
GAAAATGTCAAGTCGACCTGACCCAGTGCGGTGTCCGTGAAGGGCGGAGCCTAAAAAGGAAGCAGGGCGTGGCTTCTACTGAAAAACATCAGTGCGCATGCGCGCGGCCCCAAAACGGACAAAAGTCCGGGTAGTGAGAATACGGCATTAAGGCGCTATTGAAAACGTCTGTACATAATGATGTAGAGTATCGCAACACGTGCTTTCAGTTTTCAAATGTCACCTTCGAAACTGAAAGCACTTGGTCAAATCGCCTACGTCATGAAATACAGACGCTGAAAAAAGCGCCGTACAAGCCAAAATATGAAGCTCCGCCTTGTTTCAATAAATGTGTCTTAGGTGCACACTCGTGTTTTTTTCCGTTTTTTGACACAATTTTGACACACATGTTTCGAAAAACATGCCTGAAACTTTGTTTCAGTGTTTTTGTGCATGTTTCTTGTGTATGTGTATGTTTCATTTGGTGCGTACCGACTTTTACAAAGCATGCAAGTCCTCATTTCAGCACAGGACTGAGCATGCGTAGTAAAGTGACAATATTTTTCCCCTTTGATCCGGACCACCTCCCAATTGGCAAAATGCTGCCAAAACCATGTCGGCAACAAAAAAAAACGTTATAAGTTTGCTCAAACATCACGGTAGGAAAACTTTTGTTCATTATTTGTTTCAGTAAACCATGTAGCCTCAACATTGTTGCCTTCAGTGAACACCCGGCATTAGTCTTCACGATAAATAACGATGAGAAAACTTAGAACTTGGGGTATAAACGATGAAACAAATTCGTTTGCTACATGGAGTACTAGCTACTCAATCAGAATCAGAATATGAGATGACTAAAATTAGAGGTAGAGGAGGCTTCTGATTTGTGTGGGAATGGGGTTGAAGATATTCCACATGTGTTCTCCACCTGCTCAGCTCTTGCAGACTTCAGAAGGGGCAGGAAAGCTGCATCTATAGAAGAATGGCTGGGATTTATGGGAGAGGGAACCCAGCTAAGGGAGGTCATTAAATCTGCAAAATGTCTTTTCATTAGGTGGTATGGATTAACACAAAAGTCAAACAAGTGGGCCACTGGGGAGAGTGATCTGACAAAGCTAAAAGTAGAGTGCACCCATACCTCGATATACTGCCGCTCTTTGTACGGCCTTTTTTAATTATGGCACGTTTTCGATATACGGCCCACAATGTTTCGTTATACGGCCTTTGTGCGTTCAGCTTTCTATGTGCACATGCGCACAACAATCAAACACCTTGCCACTGAGAACTGTGAAACGCACAGTTGCATACAAATTTTTTAAAATCTTTTTTTCGTTAACTGGGGGATGACTAAAGAGTTAATTAAATAAATTAAACAATAGATTAAGAATAAATGAAAAAATGATATTAGAAAAAAAGTTAAAGAAAAATAGACTCGTTATATTAAATGTTATCAATGCCAGTGATTGGGGTTTTCGCAGTACCACAGCGCATATAGCCGAGCCGCCACTGCTTGTTTTCATTATATGTAAACAAACATGCGTGCATATGATTTTTTTTAATTAACATTTATTATTAGTACATTGTTTAGTACTTTTATTTTCATGTAAGCACTTTCATAGAAAATAAAAAGAATAAAATGCTTTATGAACTAAAAAAATATATTATTTTGTAAAAAAATTGGAACGGATCTAATTGAATTACATGGGTTCCTATGGTAATAATTGATTCGTTAAACGGCTTTTCGATATACGGCCTACTTTTCCGGAACGTATCTAGGCCGTAAAACGAGGTATGGGTGTAGTATGTTTACCGCTACATACGTGTTGCAAAGTAGTGCCTCCTTATAGGGGCACCCTTCTCAAAGGGTTAACTACTCAATCAGAATCAGAATCGAGAAATTGATAATGAGGTCCAACAATATGGCCACGCCATTTGATTCTAGACACCGATATTTTGGAAATGCAAGTGTGTATGTATTGTGGGACTAAGCCAACCTTGCAGTTGGGATTATAGTTTTTGGATTTGGATTATTTTAATAATTTATTATAGAAGTTTTATAAATGCATGCACCACTAGGAAGGGCTGAACCACAATACGGTTAAATGAAGAGTGGGCGTTTTTTAAAGGAAGAGGTGGACTTGATATCATATTAAATTCAAATCCAGATATAAATAATATGCAAATGAGAAAAACTATCTCCTACCTTCCTCTCACATTGCCTGACTGGATCAAAATATTAGCATTTTTCAGTTTATATGATTACATGTTTTATAAAAACACGTTAACATTGACAATTATTTTCTTGTTTATATAGTGTGATATTATTTTGTCATTTATACATGTCTCATTTGTTTAGTATAGTGTATTATCCAGGAGTGGAAAAATTATACTGTGCCATATACTATATTACCTTCAAACGCCATACATGGAAAACTAAAGATTTTTTAAAGGCATGCAATTCCATAAATGGAGATGCATTGGCATCCATGGGTGCAGGGACATGTACAGTATGTAGAAGCCATATATGGCATACATGCCCAAAATATGATATGTCCATACATGGTATTCTCCATGTATTGTTCTAAATTCTTACATCTTAAAGAAACACGCTTTCACTATGTACTTACAAAAATGTTAAAATTTACCACATTATTTTTAAAACTTTTTTGTTATAGGTATCTACTAAAAATTTCTCCATTTTTTAAAATGGAAAAACAATTATTTTCAAAGAAACGTCGAATTGCAACATAACATACAAATCATCAAGAAAAAATCATCTTCAGTTAGTGACCCAAAAAGTGCGACCACACTGACCCAGAAAAAGACGCGGGTGGGACGCGTGCCCACCTGTTACACGAACAGGATTTGACTACGGTCATGTCAAACACATATGCGAGTAAATAATATGCAGAAAGTAGGGCAAATTTACATGAAAAAAGGAATTCAGTTACTTGATACCCGGTAAAGAAACCCACAGCGAGAGGCGTTCATAAACAAAACCATCCCAATTTAGAGCTTGCTACTCCAAATTACTGGGGTTTTCAGCTAGTCGGTTAACTAGTCGAGTATTTTCTTGTTGAAATACTCGGGTATTGGACAACTTGGGCCCTGAATGAACTATTTTTCTCTCACCAAGCATCGCCAAGCTAGATAATTGTGCGATGCACATTATACAGTAAAACCTGTCTAAACCTATTCTCTTGGGACCAGTGAGAAATATGCTTTTAGACAGATCCATTTGTATACACGAGTCCCAAGTCAGGACCAAAAGATTTTATGCTTTTAGGGAGGTTATTCATTCACACAGAATGCACGTAGACAGGTTCTACTGTACTATAAATGTTTCACTGCTTCATCTTAAGCTAACAGTTTTAATTAATTAAAAGAAATGTTCTTGAATTAAATTTCACAACTAATAATAATCCTACAAAAATAATAAAAATCGTTAACAATGGAAAGCAATGCATAAAATCAACTTTACCTAGGAGCTAAGAAGTTTCATGCATATATTTTTCTTAATACAGTAGGCCCTCGGTTTACGAACTTAATCCGTCTCTTGACCCTGTTCGTGATTCGAATCCATTTTTCCCATTGCAATTAATGTAAATCCAAATAATGCGTTCTTTGTCCTAGAATTTTTTTTTACATGTTATGGCTTTATGTGTTGAAATAATACAGAAAGGAAATAAATATATAACAGTAATATTACAAAAAGCAGTTTAATATAAATTCATGATTTCCAACATTTTAGGAAATAAAGACACCCACGTGATGTCGTCATGCTGACGTTGCTGTGAATCAAGTTCATTTGCAGATCCTGTTTAAGTAATTTACTTTAACAAACATTAATGTTTCCATTAGGAAAATTTGTATTATTATATACTCTATTCTGTTATTAATTATATGATTTAAAACCCAAATCGACGTCATCAATGGGTTGTCATCCATTGCATCTGCAATTGGCGTGGATAAAACAAGAGATGAACTTTTTTTTACCATATTTGCAATGCAGTGAAATATCCTTGAAACTAATATCGATTTAATTTGAATCTTAGGAAATTATAACACATTTTTTATGTTACTTGTATTTAGTAAAACTTATCCGTAACAAAGATGTTCTGCTGGAACTAGTAAAATGATTGCAGAAACTCCGACTTTTGATTGATGGTCCAGAGAACCGAAGTTCCACTGTATTTTGTTTCTTTTTTTATTCAACATTTTCATGATGTCCAAATACAGGGTTGCCAGTTTTTTTTTACAGATTGGTCTCGCCTGACTTTGCCTGACCATTATGGCAATTTTTCCTGACTTCTAAAAATATTTTTCCTGACCATATTTCAATAACTTGACAAAAATTTTATTATTCTTAAAAATGTAAAAAAGCCAGCACAATTTTTGTTTCAAATACACAATTCAATTGTTACACAAGAGAAATTTGATCTCTACCATTTCACTCCCCAACAGCTACATTAGATTCAAGATTTTAAAAAAAAATATATATATTGTCAATAGTATAGCCTTTTTTTTCCTGACCAAATTGCTAATTTGCCTGACTTTTCTAGAAAAAAGGCTATTCAACATTTTCATGGTGTCCAAATACAGGGTGGCCAGTTTTTTCACAGATTGGTCTTGCCTGACTTTGCCTGACCATTATGGCAATTTTTCCTGACTTTTAAAAATATTTTTCCTGACCATATTTCAATAACTTGACAAAATTGTAATTATTTTTAAAAATGTAAAAAAGCTAGCACAATTTTTGTTTCAAATACACAATTCAATTGTTACACAAGAGAAATTTGATCTATGTATACGATTTCACTCCCCAACAGCTACATTAGATTCAAGATTTTAAAAAAATATTGTCAATATAGTATAAAGCCTTTTTTTTCCTGACCAAATTGCTAATTTGCCTGACTTTTCTAGCAAAAAGGCTATTCAACATTTTCATGGTGTCCAAATACAGGGTTGCCAGTTTTTTTACAGATTGGTCTTGCCTGACTTTGCCTGACCAGTATGTCAATTTTTCCTGACTTTACCTGACTTGTAAAAATATTTTTCCTAACCATATTTCAATAACTTGACAAAATTTTAATTATTTTTAAAAATGTAAACCGGCTAGCACAATTTTTGTTTCAAATACACAATTCAATTGTTGCACAAGAGAAATTTGATCTCTACGATTTCACTCCCCAACAGCTACATTACATTCAAGATTTTAAAAAAAAAATACTGTCAATAGTATAAAGCCTTTTTTTTCCTGACCAAATTGCTAATTTGCCTGACTTTTCTAGCAAAAAGGCTATTTTTTCCTGACTTTACCTGACGTAATTTTTCTTGCCTGACTTTTCCTGACTTTGCAGAAACTGGCAACCCTGCAAATACTTTATGGCGTTACTGTAATATAAAGAACGAGCCATTTTGGTTTAATCCCCAAACAGCAAATCGTTAATTTAAGGTATATATTACACTCTCCGTCAATGCCGAATAAAGTTGCATGTCATTGGTCAGTGGTCGGTAGAGAATGTGTTATGTTATAGAATGTCATATATACATATATGAATGCATCCTTTCGTTAATTAATCGGGCATTCTAATTTGTTTCGACTGTCACTCGCGTCCCATCGCACGTAGTTATTGCTATCTTTTTAATAATCTGTCCTTGGAAACGACGAAGATGATGACAATAAACGAGAGCAAATATTTGCGCCAACTAAAACGCAAAACTGCGAAAACGCGGGTGGCACGAGCGTTAATTGAAACGACGTTGACCCCCAGAACGTAGAACACGCGTAATTGAACGCGAATCGACGGCCGATTAGCGCAATCATTAGACCGGGAGGAATTAAACGCAAAATTGGAAAACCGAACAAACACGAATCGCTTTCCGGTTCAAATACGATCTCGAGTGCAAATAATTCCCCATTGAATCCATTGCAGAAAAACCGATGGGACTTAAACCTCTGTGGGCGCGGCCATCTTGGAATACAATCCAACAAAATTGAAATCATACAGGTTCCAAACTAAAGAAACTAAACAGGCAGAATAGCAACAGACATATTGGAATTGAATCTATAATCAAATTTACACACATTGAACACATGGCAGTTATCTTGAATTCGAATTTTGGATATAACTAACAAATAGAACAGCGCGGCCATCTTGGAATTGAACCCACAAAAAAATGGAAGACGACGGCCATTTTGAAATTGAATCTAAATTCATCATGTAGCCATATTGGATGAGAATCTAAGCAAATTGAATTTTGGATTTAACTAATACATACAACAGCGCGGCCATCTTGGAATCCAATCCAACAAAATTGAAATTATACAGGTTCCAAACTAAAGAAACTAAACAGGCAGAATAGCAACAGACATATTGGAATTGAATCTATAAACAAATTTACACACATTGAACACTACATGGCAGTTATCTTGAAATCGAATTTTGGATATAACTAACAAATAGAACAGCGCGGCCATCTTGGAATTGAACCCACAAAAAAATGGTAGACGACGGCCATTTTGAAATTGAATCTAAATTCATCATGTAGCCATATTGGATGAGAATCTAAGCAAATCGAATTTTGGATTTCACTACTACATACAACAGCGCGGCCATCTTGGAATCTAAGGCCGTAGATGTGATCACATTTCAGGGGGAAGGGGGGGATATGGTCCAAAAATCGCGGAAAATTGGCGGATTCGGGTTGAAATTGGTGAAATTAATTGGTTTTCAGGGGGGGAGAAAGGATCTATCCCCAATTTCTCTTCCACCCCCCTCCCCCATATATAAGGCCTTGTTGGAATCTAATCCACAAAAAAGTAGACGGCGGCCATCTTGAAACCGAATCTAAACAAATCGAATGCTGTGACCATCTAAGATTCGAATCTCAGCAAAACGAATTTTGGATGTAACTTACAAATAGAACATGGCGGCCATCTTGGGACAGAATAATATAAAATGTAAGACGGCGACCATCTTGAAATCGAATCAAACCAAATCGAATACTGTGATTATTTTGGATTCGAATCTAAGCATTTCTAAGAATCGAACCAAATTGCATTTTGGATGTAACTAACAAATAGAACAACGCGGCCATCTTGGAATCGAATCTAAACAAATCGAATTTTGGATGTAACTAACAAATAGAGCAGCGCGTCCATCTTGGAATGGAATCAAAAAAGATGGTAGACGGCGGCCATCTTGAAATCGAATCTAAACCAATCGAATATGGATTCGAATCTATAAGCAGAACGAATTTGGATTTAACTAACAAATAGAAGAGCGCGGCCATCTTGGAATCAAATCAAAACATAATCGAACACACAGACATATGGAATTATAATATAAACAAGTCAAAAGCAGCAGCGATCATGATTCTAAATGTAAAGAAATCGCGAATTATAACCATTTTGGATTCAAATCTCAGCCGACTCGCCACGTTCCTGCAAATTCCCAAGATTGTGGAAAAACACCGCCAGCCTACTCGCGGAACCGCTCCTTGACCTTCCAAAAATGTTTCTCGCATTTCAAATCCGCTTTCAACTGCACGATGGGAGGGGGTTAATGGGCCAAACAGGCAGCAGGGGGCGCAGCGGTCGCATTTATCACGAATTCCACAAAAAGTTGTTGACATTGGTTAAGTTCATCTGCATTTTTTGGCGAGTGGGTGCAACAATCCCCTTCCTAATTATACACCAAAAACGTAGGGAGGGTCCATCAAATGAGAAAAAATGGGGGGGGGGGGGGGTGAGAGAGAAAAAAATATTAGTAAATTTGTTTAGAGGGGAGAAGAGGGGTAAGTTGTGTGAAGACTTCTAGGCCAAATCCTTACTATAACCTACCGTCTACTCTCATACCCCTACAGGGTGGAGTAGGATAGGATAGGTCTGTCAACACCATCTGGGTGGTTTGACCAAAGCTTAACATGAGATGTTAATGGTTCTCAACAGTGTTGGGCAGTAATTGAGTACATCGAATGAATTTGAGTAACGAGTAAACTAATACCGAGTACGACGAGTAACTGAAGTACCAAATGTACTTGAATGTAACTGCACTACAAATTGTACAACGTACTCTCAAGGTGAATATTATTGTAATCTGAAATTATGAATACCAATGTAATTGAGTACACTGAATACATTTGAGTACCGAAAATGAGTAACTTAACAAGCGGGTCATCCTAAAAGCTGAAGTATTGGCTGGGCTGATTTTCTCTTCAATTATTAACATTTAGTTCACGTGGTCACGTGACGTCATTAACAAGCCAGCATACTCATGTACAGTACTCATATCCAAGAGTGCAATTTACCCAAACTGATTATGACTGGAGTACGATTCCAATATACTCATAATCAGTACTCCTGTTTATGAGTACAATTTGCCCAACTCTGCATACTCATGTCCTTGAAATATAATTGAATTTATTCCAACAAATTATCTGGACACCCTACTTTGCAAAAAAAAATTAAGGGGGTTGGGGTGATCTGGGATTTAATGGGCACTGCGTGGACAGGGGGTAGGGGGTGGGTCAATTTATGAAGGAATTTCGGTGCAGTCCTTTTTGAATGGCCCCTTAAAGGTCCATACCCTGGAGAAAAAAACAATATTGTTTTCTATTGTTATTTGGAACGTTGGTTTCTATTGGTTTTATTAGTTTCAATTGTTTACTATGGTTTTCTATTGTTCAGTCAATACAGCTAAACCATAGAAGTCATTAGAAGCCAATAGAAGTCAATACAGGAACCATAGAAAACAATTAAAATCAATAAAGTGACCAAATAACAATAGAAACCAATAGAAATCTCTATTAGTTTCTATTGTTTTTTTACCCAGGGTATGCCACCAAGGGGTGCTGAACCCAAATTCTAGTTCTGCACAGGCATCGATACCGACACCAAACTTTGTAATCTGTGCAGATTTCGGATTAGAATCTTGGGAGTGGCTTCCCAGCTGAAAAATTTCAGTTTTCATCATTTTCTCTTCTGCGGAGCCCTTCATGAATATACTTCATGACCATCATTAAAGCCAACAGTAAACGCCATCATTTTCATTCCAAAAATAGCCACATCTTAAAATCCCTATTTTCGGAGAATAAAAAAAACGTAAACCAAACTGCCAAGCTATGAGGAAATCCTTGAATTAAAAAGTGGGAGGGTGGCTAAAGAGGCTATTTTAGTCCTATTTATGATTTCATTTCAAGGATTTCCATTCGTATAAAAGTGATTTATGGCGACAAACGTCTCAATTCCGCATGCCTGCAAACGCTGACCACTCACTGACCACTGGCCGAAGGTCTGACCAATCGATCCACCGCGTCTGCATGCAGAAATCAACGCAGGATGATTTGCATAAAAATACGCCCATGTTCATCGTGCGGATCAGACTTACAGATGGGGTCCAAACAGGAGAAGAAAATCTGTACAGGGGGTCTTGGATATGCGTCGTTGATTCTAATTAGGGTCAACAATCACATACATAAGTACAGTTATCGGTACAGTCATACAGT
Organism: Julus scanicus; assembly: GCA_034698625.1. NCBI lineage: Eukaryota > Metazoa > Arthropoda > Diplopoda > Julida > Julidae > Julus > Julus scanicus. The sequence goes on from JAQGBW010006333.1 coordinate 9,490, forward strand.
ATATCGTACTTCCAACACGCTGCTCTGATCAAAACACACCCCTGTATGTATAATTAACGATTACAAGGTGTCCAGTAAATTTGTTGGAAAAAATTCAAGGATTTTCAAGGATCACCACAATATTTTTTTTTAAGTCTGACAAATTTTCTAGAAAATTCAAGCATAAACTGGTGTTTAACACGAATTTCAAGCATACTCTGCATGGTGTTTGACACAGCCAAATTGCAAGCATAAACTGGTGTTTAACACGAAATGCGAGCATAAACTGGCGTTTAACACTAATTTCAAGCATAAACTGGTGTTTAACAACAATTTCAAGCATAAACCGGTGTTCAAAACCAATTTCAAGCATAAACTAGTGTTGAACAAAAATTTCAAGCATATGTTGGTGTTTCACACGAATTTCAAGCATAAACTGGTGTTCAACACCAATTTCAAGCATAAACTGGTGTTTAACAACAATTTCAAGAATAATCTAGTGTTTAACAAAAATTTCAAGCATAAGTTGGTGTTTAACACGAATTTCAAGCATAAGCTGGTGTTTAACATTAATTTTAAGCATAAGTTGGTGTTTAACACGAACTTCAAGAATAAACCGGTGTTTAACACCAATTTCAAGCAAAATCAGGTGTTTAATACCAATTTCAAGCATAAAATGGTGTTTAACAACAATTCCAAGCATAAGTTGGTGTTTAACACTAATTTCAAACTGAACCTGGTGTTTAACACGAATTTCAAGAATAAACTGGTGTTTAACAACAAATTCATGCATAATTTCAGACTTTTCCGACGAATTTCCACAATTTTTTGTTCGACTGAACTCCATTTAGAGACTGCTGGACACCCTATACATGCTTCACTTTCAAAGTTTTCTTCAACATTACATATATGTATAATGTACAGGGTGTTCCAGAAAAAACTTCCATTTTATTCATCCTCTTGGCAAAATTGTAATAAAAATAAAAAATTGCAATTGTTGTTAATTAAAGACATTAACAAATCAAATACAATTAGCTATAAAATATAACAAATTTAAGCTTAAACGTAAATACAGGGTGGGCCGGATGAAAATAAAAAAGTATGGCATGTCGGAAGCCACATAATCACTCCTGTCATTTCCAAAATATAGCATTTCCATAAATAAATTTCACCAAATATGGCATTTTCCATTCATGGCATTTACCAAACATGGCATTTTCCATACATGATATTTATCAAATATGGCATTTTGATAATTAATGTAAATTCACCAA